>JAVTVY010011343.1:0-52265 GCA_036873755.1 Hanleya hanleyi
TTATGTTTGAACTAAGGAATTCAGGTTTGTAGATCACGTTAAGGTAAGGAATAAGGACGGATAAAGTTTCATTGAATCTTTGAGTTGCCGTTTTCGTCGGGGTCGTTGGCGGGAAACTGTGGTCCGCATGTGCCTCACCTTATTTTAATGCAGTAGGATGAGAGTATATATAAATATTAATATCATAATTACTGATGGACCTACAACAAGCACCTGTGAATAAACAACATACAAAACTGTTAAACAAAATACCTGGGTTCACGCCTCAGCCAACAGATAGGGAGAAAAACATAGACTGAGAAGGAGAGACAGAGAATCAAAATTTAACGTTGCGTTCAGCAATATTCCAGCTATATAGTGGCGATCAGATAAAACTCCTAGCATTCCAACAAAAATAAATCAACAACCCAGCAATCCAGAAGTAACCAACACGACACCCCCAAAAACATGCACATACACTAAAACGTATGCAACAAGTCTTATTTCACCCGACTAAGAAGATCGCCTAAAGTAGCTGCTTGATAAAAAGAATCTCTTACAATCTTAACATCTATACAGTCCATCCGAAAAAGTTTCACTGAGACATCTTCTTGGCATGGAATACACCTTGAGGCTGGTCCCTTTTTTAGTAAATGTTCGTGAGTTAATCGGGTGTGGTCGATTCTCCATCGCTTGTTCGAAACTACATGGCTTGTTCGAAACGTTTCTGTCTACTCAGATGAATATATCCTACAGTTTTTTGAATCTCAGGAAGTTTTTTATTATCCACAGCATCCCATAAAGATTGAAACAACTTTTTCACATAAGCACAGATAGAGGGACCGAAGTCGCTATATGGAATTGCAACGGGATCAACCTCATTATCTAGGGCTGCCTCAGCCATTTCGACAGCTTCAGTATTTCCTTTGATGCCAACGTGGCTAGGCAACCAACAAACCACAACATGAATATGTTGATGAAATCTAAGATAATATAATTGTAAAACGTTTAAAATGGTGGGGTGAGTTGAAGTTCCACTCTCAATCGCTTGAAGGTATGACAGTGAAACTGAGAATATGACATATTTTCCTCCTAAAGTAGACCCAATACCTTCTAAAGCTAACAATAGAGCTTTGGCTTCGGCAGTGAATATCGAACTTTTACCTGGAAGTCGACAGGTTTAAGTTTCGGAACTAATGACAGTAGCACACACTACTCTCTCACCATCTTCAGAACCATCTGTATAAATAGCTTGATGCTATCTGTATTTTTCTCTCAATATACCAAATTATTGTGTATACACGAGATGGCTCGTGTCTGCCTCTTTATATTTCGTCATTGTAATATCTACTTCTGGTCTGGCCAACTGCCATGGTGAAACTGGTAAGAGCTTGTTAGGTAAAATTTGTCTAAGCTTAATACCAGCTGCTATACAATGTGTGCTTATGAAAACTAACCTATATTTATGTATACTATGATTGTCTTTTTCAATTTGGTGCTAATACTGTTATTTGGAATATGGAATAGGTCTTTGGATTATAACGCGGATAAACTTTAATGGACGACGGCTGAATTATGAATGACGGATTAGACGCTTGTAATTTATACGAGAGAGAGAGAGAGAATTAAGATTAAACGTCGTGTTCAGCAATATTTCAGCTATATAGGGACGATCAAACAAAATTTTAAGTATTCAAGTTAATAACTTAGTAATCCAACACATTAAAACATACGCACATTAAAACTTTTACAACAAACCGATTTCTCTCAAATAACCTAAGATACAGTCTTCTTTCACCCGATTAAAAAGATCTTCTCAAGTAGCTGCTCGATAAAAGGAATCTCTTGCAATCTTAAAATCTATACAGTCGATAGGAATATTTTATATCTTCGTGGCATGGAATACACCTTGGGACTGGCCCTTTTTTTTAGTAAATGTTCGTGAGTTAATCGTGTATGGTCGATTCTACATAGCCCGATCATGGATTGATCAAAACTTTTCTGGCTGTTCAGATGAGGATATAGCGTACAGTTTTTTGGAAATCATGAAATTTGTTATTATTCACAGCATCCCATAAGGATTGAAACAGCTTGCTCACAAAAGTACAGATTGAGTGTCTGAAATCGCTATATGGGATTCCAACAGGATCCACCTCATTATGTAGGGTTGCTTTAGCCATTCTATCCGCCTCAGTATTGCCTTTGATGTCAACGTGACTAAGCAACCAACAAAACACAATATCAATCTATTGATCAAATCTACAGTCATATAATTGTAGAATATTCAAGATGGTGAGATCATGAGTTGAAGCTCCACTTTTAATCGCTTGAAGTCATGACAGTGAATCTGAGAATATGATATATATTTCCCTTTTAGTGGACCCGATACCTTACACAGCCGACAATATACATGTAGCTTTTGCTTCTGCAGTGTATATCGAACTTTTTACCTGGTAATCGACATGTTTTAGTTTCGGAACTACTCTCTCAACATCTTTAGGATCATCTGTATAAATAGCCTGATGCGATCTGTATTTTCTCTCAGTAGACACAATTTTTGTGTATACACGAACTAATTCGTGTCTGCCTTTTTATATTTCGTTAGTGTAATATCTACTTCTGGATTAGCTAACTGCGATGGTGGAATTCGCAAGAGCTTGTTAGGTCAAATTTGACTAACCTTAATACCAGCTGCTACATGCAATGTGTGGCTTCATACGAATTCCAAGAGGTGGAATAATGGAGGATTTCTTTAAATAGAAATCCACGTACTGAGCGTTGAAAACACAGTAATATGCAGTATTTGAGTGATTTGATCGCAATTCTGTAATATATTGCAGTGATAGTTTAATTCGTCGAAGATCTAAAGAAAATTCATCTGCTTCGATATATTCCAAGAGATGAGATAATGGAGGGTTTCTATGAATACAAATCTACGTATTGAGGGGTTGAAAACACAGTTATATGTTGGATTCGAGCGATTAGATCGCAATTTTGTGTTATATAGCAGTGCTAGTTTAATTCTTGGAAGTTCTAAAGGAGATTCCACTGCTTCGACATATAAGTTTTCTTCAGGTGAAGTTCCGAACGCTGTAGCTAAGCTGTTTATCCTAATATTAAACAGAGTAGTAGATAAAATACTACCTAGTGGGACACCTTGATCTTGATCGAAAGGATCAGACATGGTTGTATCCAACCAAACTTCATTATTCATAAATTTGGAAATAAAAATGGGTAAACGGCCTTTTAATGCCATAGCTTGAAGGTCTTTTAAAATCCCGTATTTCCAAGTAGTATCATAGGCTTTTACTAAATGAAAGAACCCCCGTCCCCTCCAGAAACTACATCATCATTCTTGCGAAAGAATTCTTGATATAGGAATCTAATGTACCTAAATGGTCAATGGTACTTTTTACGGAAACCAGCTTGAATATCAGTAAGTTTCTTTTCAGTTTCAAGGTACCAAACAAGGCGATCATTTATCACGCGTTCCAGTGTTTTACAACACAGCTAGTCAGTGAAATTGGACGATAATTACCGGGTTCTGTATGGTTACGGCCAGGTTTTGAGACTGGTATAACAGTGGCATTCTGCCATGATGGTGGAAAGTCTTCTAAATATGAGTAATAGGGTTTCTAGAGAAGATACCGGTAGATGTTTTAAAAGTCGATAATGAATATTATCAGGGCCTGACAGTGCAGCAGAATCGTTTGCTTTCACGAGAGAAGTATGAAGTTCGTTCATTGAAAACAAAGCATTATGGCCTTCACAGATAATTGAAGAAAATTTTATTTCATTCTTCTCTTCCCTTTTTGGAAATTTTAAAATCTAGGTACGTAATGTTCTGACGAAGAGTTTTTGGCAATTGTTTTGCCTAACTTGTTTGCAATTTCCACTATGCGCTGAGATGATGAACACTGGACTTTTACTTTTACCTATAATTTTATGAATGTGAATGTTACAAACTTCTGTTATAGGAGCATGTGTATTGATTTTAGAAATATAATTTTCTCAGAGAATCACATTTGTTCTGATTCATGGTTCTACGAGCTTTAGCTCTAGTAACTCTGAGCTCGTTCAAGTTTTCAGAATTAGGATGTCGGCGGAAGAACCGTTCAGTTTCTTCCTACATTTCCTTACATCGTTAATCCATGGTTTTTTAATATGTGCAACTCCTGATTATGTGGGCATGGTTTGATTAGCAATTTCGATCAGCATATCTGAGAATAACTGTATAGGTCAGGAACATTAGTGAAAGAGTCCGTTTGTAGTTTTTGTAAACAAAGCTTTTGAAAATATAACCAATTATATCTTGTTGAAGAAGGGTCATCAACTGACCAAAAAGCCATCATTGAACGTTACCATTGTTCTGTCTGCTCTGTCGTGTAACCGGATCCGATGCTACCGGCTGCGGTGCTCGATTAATTTTAGTTTATTCGTATATTTGAGTTGGAATTGAGCTTATAGTACAGTCATGTATGTTTACATAGATTTGAACAATTTCATTTTAGCTAATTTTAGTCTGCCTCTGTATATAATGTGTATTTCGTTTTAGTAAACCGAAGTAAACATTTTCGGCACCACTCAACTGCCCCATATAATTCACATTAACAACACAGGATCCAGAATTATTCTAATACTTCTCCGTTCTATATTCATTTTGACTGCACAGAAAATAACATTGTAACTGAGAAAGATTGGTTCGTAGGACCAGATATTCACTTACCCTCAAATCTTTTTGTTATCTACATTTTCGTGCATGCTATCCTAATATGTTTAATTTAGAGGCGGGCAGATTCCGACCCAAGAGGTTATTTCGCTGGTGTGAAGGTCATGAAACCTGTAACGATCAAAATGTTTTCTACTTCTCTTGTTCCCAATCGAATGACCCATTGTTGGCTTGCTTTACAACATTCTGAGAACCATTCTCCAAGATGCACAAAGAATAAGTAATCTATATTGAACGCATTTGAAAATTATTGTGTGATTATATAATTCGGTCGAATGATTGTATTCAGTTTTAACCCGAAATACGAAATAGTTTATGTATACTATGATTGTCATTTTGAATTTGGTGCTAATGCTAATACTGTTATATGGAATATGGAATAGGTCTTGGGATTATGGACGCGGATATTCTCTAATGGACGACGGCTGAATTATGAATGACGGACCAGACGCTTGTAAGTAGGAATACCCAATAACTTTCTATCACGTGCGAAAACAGCACCGGCCAATCCGCAACGGGGCTTTCTGGTTTCCCTGCCGGTTATCGATTTTCTGCCTTATCATGACGTCAATGGTCTCGCTTCAGTCGGACTATAGCCGCGGCGCTGAACTCGCCCTAAACGTGCACGAGTTCACGATAGTACGCATTAATGTTCTTCGTACGGTTCACTTCCGAACTGGAAATACGCTCGACTGAAGAATACTTGAAGCGTTGCATAGATGTCACTGTGAATAGATACTGGGAAGAACGGTTGATGGACGTAGATGACTACCAGCTAAATTCAGTCACCTAGCTCAGTCGAGTTGATGCAGGATTGCTTAATATACTGAGCATTGTGTGTTTCCGAAAAAAAATATTTCTTTTGGACAATCCCGATTCACGATCGAAGCGCGGAGAGAAGTGTTGAAATATAGTATTTTTTCATAAGATGAAATACATGTAGCATCATGATGTTTGGCCGGCATCATTGACAAATGTTGATTTCTCTATCGAAAAACAAAATAAATAATTAGATATTGCTTACGCTCATAACTTCAAATTTTTATTTTATCCATGCTTGGTTTTTGATATTATTAGTGTGGAATAAATTGTGTCACGTACACAAACAAAAACATAGGCTAGTTTGCTGCAAGCGAAAAGTGGTCAACACTTTCAATTATGCTGTCCGGATATCATAAAGTTCCAAAAACTATCAAATCCGTATCGCTAATCAGAATTCTTAATTGCCTGTGATTTTATTTGACATGGTTAAAACCCCACGGACACCCATGGTACTAGCCTAACACGCTTCCCCATCCCTCCCGCCAACCATCTCATATCCTCAGTAAACTCGATACTCTGTTCATCATCCACGATACTTATGCCAAAAACTCAAGAACTTAAATATATACCCACCCAATTCATACTTCCACGAGGTTCTTGCTCACAGGTTTAATGTTGTAGTGGTCGAATTCCTGACGGGACATTGGGTCCGCTTTGAACTAAATGGAAAATCTTCACAGTTGAATAGGTACAGGTGAAGCCGTTTCCTACCACACTTTGGAAGAAACGGATAAATCTGATGAGAATTGTTTCCTTCCGACTAACTAGGTGGAGTTGCTATAACATGTATAACGGGTAATCTAATTAAAATCATTTCATCCAGTTGTTGTCAGATATTTCATCCCCACATTACACCACCTGTTCTACCGTGTTGTAACGTTGACAAACACCATTGTGGAATTATCTGGGTATTCGTGCTTTTATCAGATTACCCCATGATGAGACGTTTACTCCATCCGACGTCGACGATGCTCATTCATTAACATCAGAAGAGTTGTTTGAGCTGATCTGTCATCACACTACCGAGCTAGCGTATCTAATTCCGCGTAAGCCGGTGCAACGGGCGGTGTGGATACTTCATAGTCTCCACATGAGCAAAGATGCCGCAATTAAAACGCGACTGGGATACTAAGTCTACGTCCGAGAATCCACCGTATTCTCGAATCTGAATGCTAGGTGCCGAGGGATGCTTTCCTGTTGTGTCATATGGTGGTTTTTTAGTCACCAGACCGCCTTAATTTTTCCCAGGCGTTCGTAGGCGTGGATAAGTGAGGGCGCTGGTAAATCTTTGAATTGTTCTGAAAACATCCGGACCTTATTTACCGTCTAAGTTCATTGATTATATCCTGTGTTCAAAACAACTAATCGCCCATATATTCTCTCGCGTCGACTTTACGATAAAGGAGATGATTATAATTTCGACATCGTGAACTATCCCTTTCTGCACAGCAATATTTCAGTGGGACCTGCATATGGCGTATACAAATCTCGCCTAGTAGCATTTGCTAGACCCTGTGTTAAATGTGCCGATTTTAAAAACATTATTGCAGAAACTTATAAAGCAGGGCTCTATCACCACTCAAAGTTTCTCGAATACGAGCGTAGCGTGAAAGATCTGTGGCTTTGATATTGATATTTTTGGGACATCATGATGTCTTGCCGGCATCATTGAAAACTGTTGACCGATTCTCTCTTGCAGGAAAATAGCCTATGTTTATGTATACTATGATTGACTTTTTGAATTGGGTGCTAATACTGTTATATGGAATATGGAATATGTCTTTGGATTATGGACGCGGATATTCTCTAATGGACGACGGCTGGATTATGAATGACGGACTAGACGCTTGTAATTTAGGACGTAACTCGGGGCTAGAGGCCGTATGAACCCATGCACTTCAATAATCCCATGGTGTTGATATGAACAGACACAATCAAAGCATGACTGAGATACAAAATTCTCTAGATGACGACTCTACAATGAATATCATATGGATACGAATTTGATATTTTTGGAACATCAGGACGTCTCTCCGGCATCAGTGAAACTGTTGACCGCTTCTCTCTTGCAGGAAACTAGCCTATGTTCATGTATTCCATGATTTCCGTTTGTATTTATTTGGTGCTAATGCCGCTATACGGAATATGAAATAGCTCTTTGGAATAGGGACGCGTAGATTCTTTAATGAACAACGGCTGAATAATGAATGAGGGACCAAACGATTGTAGCTTCGCTAATATTTTCGGAGTCCCCCTCCTCCTATATTATGTCAAGTTAATCAGTGGATCCAAACGGTTGCTGAATCCAAGTATTGTTAAATCCAGAGGAAGTTTCAAATATTTATCTGTATAAAAATATAGCTGTCACGCATTGACTCGGTCTGCTCATCTGAAAACTGTGATATGTACTGTGGAGATGTTTCTGACTACTGGACATTTCCTGAAAATGGGCATGCGCAACGTTTTTACCTATTCTTTTCTGTATGCTGAAGCTCACACAACATCATTTCTCTTATATGCATGAACTGTTTGCAGTATGCATGTCCGGTGGTATTCCAGAAAAAGGGGGACAACTCTTTCATCGATTGTTCCTGTATCTATATAGGACGGCTCTGGGGCATCATGACGGTGCAGTAGTGCTTCCTATCATCGTCCCTATACTGATCCGAAATATCAGCAAATAAGCCACGTGGAAAGTTCAAAGATGTCACATTCAACGAGGAATAAGACACAGCATCAAGGAAAATCGAAAAAGAATCAGCACAGCCCAGACAAAAGCAGGATGGCAAACGATTTAATCGAGCCTGTCGTAGCACACGACGAAACGAATGGCGACCACCATGGTACCGGTACGCAGTCCCCGAGTACACCCATCCACGTGGACGAGATGATGACCGAAAACGAAAGACCCACCACGGACAATGAGAGTGTCATATTAAAGGCACTGGAAAATCTGGAGAGTTCGCTCAGAAATGAAATTACGTCGACAAAGAAGGAAATCGTGAACTCAATTCAACAAATACGGGGCGAAATTACGGATATGAAAGCGGAACAAAAACGACAACACGACAGGCTGAAAGATACGGAAGAAAAACAAATACAGCTAAACGCAAGAGTGGATAGAGCAGAAGATGCCATCCTCGCTCTTGAGAGATATTCAAGGAACTTTAATGCAGTATTTTTTGGATTTCCGGAAGATAATGGAGAAAATTGCAAATCAAAAATTCTAAGCTTTATTCGTGAGACCCTGAAGATAGATGACCGCCCGAACATCGAAATCGCACACAGGCTTGGAAACAGTATGGCAGCAGCGGCCCGCTCCAAACCACGACCCATTATAGTGAAATTTCTGTACAGAGAGGAGAAATCAAGAGTGGTGATAACTGCTCGAAAGGTGCTCAAAACAGCGGCTCAATATGTTACCGAAGATCTGCCCAAGGAGGACCTCGCCACGAAGAGAAGACTAGCCCCAGTAATGAAGACCGCCTGGGAATGGGGAGATAAAGTGTCCTTTCGCGGGGGGAAGTTATACATCAACGGGCAACAGCACATCGAATGTTCTGGGAATTTTACTGTGAATTTCACTGTGAATCTGGAACGGTCATTTATTAAAATATAGACCAGGAATGAACATTCAAAACTCTCAGTGATCATAAAACTGTCATACACCGGTGAAACAATACTGAAACCATTCATGGATTTATCTTGTGTTTAACAGAACGAACATATCGCTGAAAACTCATTTTAAGTAAGTCTTTTTATCTTTTGAAAATTTCCTACGTATTATTTATTTCTTCCTCAACTGATTTTGTGAACACATTTATCCGCTATTGTAATTTCACGAACTCGCATCGTGCAGGTGTTCACGGCATACCAGGTACACTTTGTTGCCATTCCTTCATCACTATTTTTTTTTATGTGCGAACAAAGCGAACTCAACAAGGCGGGGAATATCGTGAACATTGTTGTCATATTTGGACTTTATCAAAAAGGGGTACTGTACCAATCAAAATTCAACAGAATTTGGACTGACAAGGGGTGTGTCTCCTCAGCTATTGGTCTCTGGAACAGTGCACACCCCCTTATGAGTTTTGCAAAGACACTCGTACGGTACAAACCTGACGCTGTATTTTCTATTCTGTTCTAATCTTGCATCAAAGTTGACATTTATATGTATTCAAGTCTCTATTTGGAAAGATATCTTTCAAAAAATAGTAACAGTAATAATTAAACAAATGGATAAAGCAGAAGATGCCATCCTCGCTCTTGAGAGATATTCAAGGAACTTTAATGCAGTATTTTTTGGATTTCCGGAAGATAATGGAGAAAATTGCAAATCAAAAATTCAAAGCTTTATTCGTGAGACCCTGAAGATAGATGACCGCCCGAACATCGGGATCGCACACAGGCTTGGAAACAGTATGGCAGTAGCGGCCCGCTCCAAACCACGACCCATTATAGTGAAATTTCTCTCCAGAGAGGAGAAATCAAGAGTGGTGATAACTGCTGGAAAGATGCTCAAAACAGCGGCTCAATATGTTACCCAAGATGTGCCCAAGGAGGACCTCGTCACAAAGAGACGACTATAGCCTCAGTGATGAAGACCGCCTGGGAACGGGGAGATAAAGTGTCCTTTCGCGGGGGGAAGCTATACATCAACGGGCAACAGCACATCGAATGTTCTGGGAATTTTACTGTGAATCTCACTGTGAATCTGGAACGGTCATTTTATTAAAATATAGACCAGGAATGAATACTCAAAACTCTCAGTGATCATCAAACTGTCATACACCGGTGAAACAATACTGAAACCATTCATGGATTTATTTTGTGTTTAACAGAACGAACATATCGCTGAAAACTCATTTTAAGTAAGTCTTTTTATCTTTTGAAAATTTCCTGCGTATTATTTATTTCTTCCTCAACTGATTTTGTGAACACATTTGTCCGCTATTTTAATTACACGAACTCGCATCGTGCAGGTGTTCACGGCATACCATGTACACTTTGTTGCCATTCCTTCATTACCATTTTTTTATGTGCACGCGAACAAAGCGAACTCAACAAGGCGGGGAATATCGTGAACATTGTTGTTATATCTGGACTTTATCAAAAAGGGGTACTGTACCAATCAAAAGGCCTGCTCTACAAGGCGGTGAATATCGTTAGCTTTATTACCAAGTTTTAAATTTCATAATTCATTTATCTTCAAACACACAAGGAATTCAACAGAAATTGGACAAGGGGTGTGTCTCCGTCATAGTCACTTAGCTATTGGTCTCTGGAACAGTGCACACCCCCTTATGAGTTTTGCAAGGACACTCGTGCGGTACAAACCTGACGCTGTATTTTCTATTCTGTTCTTGCATCAAAGTTTATATTTACATGTATTCAAGTCTCTATTGGAAAGATATCTTTAAAAATAATAGTAACAGTAATAATTAAATAAATGAATGTCATGGTCTGTTTCTCGGTATTATTGTGGCACCAGATAGTTGAAAACTTTGATCTTGCGCAAAATATGCATTGCCATTGTTTTCATACCGGTATACCTGAGAGGCGTTAATTAACACCAAAAAGGATGTTCGCCCTGAAACAAGGAGGGTGTAAAATACATCCCTTTAGCTGAGAGTGTATATAAAATACCGTCCTCAATTGGGGGTGTCCTGTTAATGCTTTTGGCAGCTATACGCACGTCGCGTTATCCTCCACAGTATGTCGCTAAATATTCGATCGTTTGTATATATGTTCTAAGATGTTCAGACCGAATTATTAGTAAACATGTTATCACAGTATGATATCGTTGAATGATGATTACTAGATTAATGAATCTCTGTGACATCGCAAGGGTTGATGCAGGGGCTGTTTTAATAGGACATGGCATGAACTCAAAATAATGTTGAGATAAAATGCAAAATCTTTTAGTAATATTGTAAGCTTAAACTTGCCTAAATTTGTAACCAGATTTGAGAGTTACATACCGTATCGACCCCTGCAATGTAGAATATATTAAGGGATTAGTTATAGGGGGGACTTCCCTCTTACAATTGTTGATTTGTTTTATTCATCTCTATGAAATGTATTTATTTTAATGCAAGGGGGCTGCGAGACAATGACAAACGTAGACAAGTTTTTTTTTATACCTGAAGAAACAAAAGTCAGACATTATTTTTTTACAGGAATCGCACAGTGTTAAAAAGGATGAAAGCTTTTGGTCCAATGAATGGGGTCCAAATGGAAAATAGAATATGCTCATGGAACAAACACTAGTCGTGGGGTAGCTATAATATTCCAAAATAATAGCATTAGGATAAATAAACTTTCTAATGATTCGAATGGAAGACTTATACTTGCAGAAATTGAAACAAATGAAAGGCCGCTAACAGTTATCAACGTATATGCTCCGAATTGTGATAAAGAGCGCAGAGTGTTCTTTAATGATATCCAAATAAAATTATCATCTGATTTCAACTGCCGAAACATTATTTGGGGCGGGGACTTCAACACGACACTCAACCCATTATTAGACAGAAAATCTCCATCTAACCTTCTCAACAAGAATGCTGTCCTTCGGTCTTCTCCCGAATTGCATGGTATTATTTCGGATTTTGGTCTGATTGATATCTGGAGATTTCTTCATGGCCAAAAAGAATCATACACGTGGCGGAAAACAATGACACACAGTCAAGAATCGACTTCTGGCTCGTATCGAAGAGTTTACAAAATTTGTCATCAGACTCAGAAATTCTCCCAAGCATTAAATCGGACCACAAAATAGTCACATAGTAACTTTTAACCGATTGATTACCAAATCCAAACCTAATTTTTGGAAATTCAATAATTCCCTACTTAACGATGCAAATTTTATTGATGAAGTTGAAAAGTTATGCAAGTCTGTTCAGAAAGACTGTGAATCATGGGATCCATGCTTGCGCTGGGACTGGCTAAAATATAAAATTATGAACATAAGTATTGAAATTTCGAAAAGAAAAGCATATCACAAAAGAAAACGAGAAGATGAATTAGTTAAGTCTCTTTGCATACTATCCAACTGCATGCTGGATGATCCTAACAATAAACAAATGGAAACGAATTACGAGAGCACTAAATCTGAATTAGAAAATATATACGAACAAAAGGCCAACGGCTCTTTCATTAGATCGAAATGTCGCTGGCTTGAACACGGTGAAAAAGGCTCGAAATACTTCTATAACTTGGAGAAAAACAAATACAATAAAAACAGTATAAATCATATCATCAAGAATGATGGATCGGATGTAACAGGAGATGGTGAAATTTTGACAGAACTTGAATCATTTTATTTTAACTTATATCAATCGAAAATACCTACTTCTTCTACACCGCAATTTCAGCAATCGTTTCCTCACGACGTTCCTCAATTATCAGAAGAAAACAAAGAAACTTTAGATGCTCCCATCACAGAGACTGAATGCTATGATGCTCTATTTAGCATGCCAGCGAATCGGTCACCAGGGTGTGATGGACTTAGCGTCGAATTTTTCCAAGCATGTTGGGGGAGCATTAAAGAATTGCTGATGCAGTCTATCCAGTCATCGATGAATTCTGGTTTATTAAGTCTTTCCCAGAGAAGAGGTATAATAACGCTGATAGAAAAACCTGGGAAAAATCTCAAATTTATAGATAATTAGAGACCGATATCTCTACTCCATGTAGATTATAAAATAATTGCTAAAGCTTTAGCCAATCGGATTAAGCTATTTCTAGGAAATTTGATCCACTACACCCAAACAGGATTCTTAAAGGGTCGATTTATTGGAAATAATATTCGTTATATTTTGGATTTGCTAGAAAATGAAAATTATTCGAATAACTGGTTACTCTCATTGGACATGGAAAAGGCATTTGATTCCGTTGAATGGTCGTATTTGGAATATACTTTAAGCAAGTTTAATGTTGGGCCTATATTCAGAAAGTATATATTTACTTTGTATAATCAATCCAGTAGCTGTGTAGTCAATAAAAGTAAATCCACGAATTGGTTTAACCTCCACAGAGGAACTAGGCAAGGGTGTCCATTATCTCCATACATTTTTCTCCTATGTGTTGAATTAATTAACAACGAAATCCGCAAGGATAACAGTATAAAAGGAATATATGTGGACAACGAAGAAGTTAAGGGGGTGTTTTATGCCGACGATTCTAATCTAACTCTGAAGGATATCCGCTCAGTTAATAATACAATTGAAAAATACAAATCGTTGGAAGACGTAACAGGACTTCGTCTAAACCTACAAAAGTCTAAGCTGTTCCCATTTGTCAGAAGAAAAAACAAACACATTAAAGTACCTGGTTTGCTCATTTGTCTGAATCCAATAAAAATTCTTGGAATAACAGTTGAACGCAACAGGGCAGTATTAAACAAAAATTTAGATACAACCATTGGAAAGGTTAAGAAAAAATTCAAAATTTGGTCATCGAGGATTTTAACAATTTTCGGAAGATCTTTGCTTGCCAAGGGAGAGGGCATCTCAAGACTTACATATCTTGCTTCTGTGTTGCCAATTCCAAATCCATATTGTCACCAGATAAACAAAGAAATGTTTCAGTTTATCTGGAACTACCGTCAGGAAAAAATCAAACGAAAACTTCTATGTGCTGACATAACTAACGGGGGTCTGAATTGCAGAGATTTCTCGGATCACAACAAAGCTTTAAAACTTGCATGGCTCTCGAGATATTTTACAGAGAAGTTGTCCGCGTGGAAGCTAGGTGCAAATGAAATATTCAGAAATCTAGGGGGGTTTGGCTTTGTATTAAGTTGTAATTACGAAACGTCTAAGCTTAATCAGCATATTCCAGACTTTTACAAAGAAATACTGTCAGCCTGGTCCGAGATAAGAGAGATCGCTGATGTAGATCCATATAATGAAGTGCTGTGGAATAACAGAAATATCTTGTCACGTTCGAAGTCATTATACAGTAAAACGTGGCATCAAGTGGGCATCAACTTTGTCAGGGATATATATGACTCAGGGGGAAGATTACTCTCTTTGTCTGACTTGGAGAAAAAATATTTGTTTTTGTGCAATCCAAAAGATTACTATATGACTGTGAGAGCCGTAATGTCGTATATTGGCTCTAACATCTACCATAGGTATGCCCTAATCGCAGAGATCAATGGTACACCTTTAATAAAAGGGTTTTCCCTGGAAAACACCAAACTAAACTGTAAATTTTGGTACAGTCAACTAAAAGCAAAACAGAAAGTTGAATTCGATTATAGCAAATGGACAATCGTTGACAAAAGCAATGCGACCAGGGTATGGCATCTTCAACATAGCCTGCCATTAGAAAACAAAATTAAAGAGCTTCAGTACAAATTACTACACAATATCATTCCTTGTAATCGATACCTGTTTTATCGCTTGAAACTTAAGGCAAGTTCCGCATGCGATATTTGTGGCATGGAAGACACAATTGAACATTATTTTATACACTGCCCGCAAAACGATCGGTTTTGGTCAGACGTCAGCAATTTTTTGTATTTGTATATAGGTTCTGACATTCGATCTATGACCTCGACAATACTCTATGGCTACTTGGGTAAAATCAAATATAATCAGCTCATAAATTATATTTTGCTGCAAGCAAAGTTTTTCATTTACAAATGTCGAGTAACGAAAAAGACCCCCGTCTATTCGGTTTTCAACAAAATATTGAGAAATAACACATTGGTTCTATCTAATGTATACAAAGATAACAAAGTAACACTTCACCTGAATGAAATATTCCATTATCCTGTTAATAATAACAGTATAATATAAAATGTCTATTGACGTATACTATATGGACTCGTGTGCCTTTGTAGTTTGTCCTTGTCTCGCACTGGGTATATGGGTTGGAGATATTTGGGGAGTGTGGGGTGGCGGGGGGGGGGGGGTACTTATTGAAATAGCCCTGGCGTGCCGGGTCCGATGTGACGCCGTTAGAATTGTGCATATTGTCATTCTGTCTCACTCTTGTTCGCACAAAGTTAGTTGTTTATTGACTTTGCACCTCGGGCGCTTGCGAGCGCCCCAGGTTGAATGTCTCTCGTTCAGATTTAACATGTTTAATATGCATTTCAATACAAAATTGTTCTTTGAGCATTACTTGACACGGCTTTACTATAAGCTATTCTGGTGAAAAAAACTGGTTGATTATGTAACTCCTCCCTTTTGTGTACTTCGCTTTGATTAACATATAAAGCGTACGATACTTTCTCGCAACATTTTGACAACAATTCAATAACTTTGTTCCGTGTGTGACAAAGCAGTTTAGCAATATGTAGCAATGTACGCGTTACAAAGTTGCCTAAATCCTAAACAATGTACTGAAAAATAACTATTTTATAAGTCACGCCCAGTAATCTAATGTCCTCCCTTTGTCAAATCTATATGCCAATATTGGAACGCCCATTTCTGTCTAGTCCGCATTGAACACATTGATTGACAGATAGAGTGGGAAACGCTTTCGCAACACGCAAGTTATATTATGTACGCGGCGAGGAGGAGGCGGGGGGAGAGAGTGACGGTGTATTTTATTTACTGTCAAACATTTTTGATCATGTTCATCTCTGAATGCATATTAAACCCATCTCATGTTTGCACATTTTTCAAACCACGCCCTGTCTACTCCATGACCACGTGGACCTGTAAGGGCATTTCTATGTAAATAGAGTTCAGACGCTTTCGCAACAGGCCAGTTATAATATGTGCGCGGTGAGAGAGTGACTGTGTATTTTATTTAATGTCAAAAACGATATATATGTGAGCGCGGGGGGCGGGGGGAGAGAGAGTGACGGTGTATTTTATTTGACGGTGTATTTTATTTACTGTCAAACTGTCATGTTGATCTCTGAATGCATTGATATTAAAACCTCATGTTTGCACATTTTTCAAGCCACGCCATGTCTACTCCATGACCACGTGGATCTGTAAGGGCCTTTCTATGTAAATACGTGGTCACTGATACGGAATAAATGCCCAGTGGTACGTCCAGGGCTTAACTGAAAAAACAAAAAAAAAACAAAAAAAAAAACTGCTGATTTTTTTATGTAACAGAGAAGGGTCCGTATTTCAAAGTTTTTATTGATGAATTAAAATGGAATGTACACATATTAAAGAAAGTATATGCAACCAATAAGATAGCAGGGCTGTATTCAATGATATTTACTTAAAGTGCCTCACACGATTCCTTGAGGGGGGGAGGGGGGGTTATATATGCATAATATATTTCGTTTAGTATTCCGCAGATATATTGAAATAAGAAATATATTGGTGTTAGACGTTACATTTGATCTTTATATATAATTTTCTACCCTAACACCCAGGCTACGTGGGCATTGTAAGGGTACATTGTAAAACCGTAGCCAGAAGAATGAATGAATAAATGCCCAGTGGCTTGTTCCAGGGCTTAAACGAAAAAAAAAAAAAAAAAAAAATATATATACCCTATATCGACGCAGAAAATCGTTGAACGTCAAGTTTCCGTTGCCTAGATGGGAAGAAATTCAATGTCATCACGCTCACGCTCAACTTCTGCTCATCTAAACTATATTATACACAGCTCACATTCTAGCTCTGAATAATGCGAACTGGGATGCTGAATACACGCTATATGTTCAAGGATCATACAGCTGAAACAGTCATCATAAAATGAATATCGTTTGCGTTCAAGATACACAAACCGCATCTGTGAATAATGGGGTAAACTATAAAAGTTGCAGCTGACAAGAAGTATTTCCACGCCCCATCCACTAACTGGTCCAAACATGCAAATACGGTTGCCAGAGTTAGACCACAACACGTTTAAACTCAGAGCTTGGGTACTAAACTACGTAACTTATTCCAATTCTCAGTCCGTAGTATCCAGTATCGGTTGCAGTTGTTTAATTGGTATGAACATAGAATACATAAAACAATTTTTCGTTAACTTATTTATTAAATATACCTGTACAATACAATGGTATGAAAGACAACATAAATCTCACTCACTCTTTTATGCACACTTGAACATACGCAATTCACAATTCCTCTTTGCACGTTGACTTACTTCTAATAAAAATACAGCGACAAAGGTACAAACAAATATATTTTTACTATTTATACATTGCTAAACACCATGATTTTATCAAAGTTCAATATCGTAAAAAAACTTTTATGTTGATTTCAACGATTTCAAGTTTCTCTGACATCAGTTTGCGCCGACTGATCTCAATAGAAAATTTTTCAATGCTATGTATTTTTCAACTATTCGGCGGAGAGATCGAATAGGTTTGAACCAAGTTTAAAAAAAACAAAAAACTCAGTCAGTGATAATATGTATGGCTATCTTTGAACGATATTTTAGGTGACAATGCATTTGTTACCAAATTATTTGTAATGTTCTCAGTATATAGCTTATAATATAATTGGATGCACTGTACGTGTTGGGTAGATTTGCTCCCAGTTCATACAGTGGACATTATACTACAGAGATCTCAAATTTGTCACATAAAATTTAAAGTACGATACTTTCCGCATCCGTGTATGATGGCCGAGAGGGGCCATCGCGTCTTTCATTTCTAATTGAACGCGATGGAGCGATGGAGCTATGCGATGGAACGATGGAGCTATGCGATGCGCGATGGAGCTATGCGATGGAGCGATGGAGCTATGCGATGCGCGATGGAGCTATGCGATGCGCGATGAGGCTATGCGATGGAGCTATGCGATGCGCGATGGAGCTATGCGATGAAGCGATGGAGCTATGCGATGGAGCGATGGAGCTATGCGATGAAGCGATGGAGCTATGCGATGCGCGATGGAGCTATGCGATGGAGCGATGGAGCTATGCGATGGAGCGCGATGGAGCTATGCGATGGAGCGATGGAGCGATGGAGCGCGATGGGGCTATGCGATGGAGCTATGCGATGGAGCTATGCGATGAAAAGTCATTGCGCAAAGTAAGAAGCAAACAATACAATATCTTTGAGCGTGACAAGAGTAATCCATGTCAGTGAAGGATTTTATCGGGGAATATTTGGCTAACACAGTAGAATAATCACCTGCTGGGCTCTTTTTTCGATTTATCGCATATTAAATTGGACCGGTTTCGCTGGTAAAAACCGAAATTTCTCGAAAACCGTACATCATAGAATGGCGAGATTTGGACATAATTGGGATGGCATAGTGTGTTCGGTAAGTTTAACGATATTTCTTCGGTTTTGGGGCTCTAGTGAGAAAACTAAAAAAAAACGAGAAAAATGAGAGACGCGTTTCTAGATGGAGCTGTCGATTTTCACGCAGTTATATTTGATACTTTTCTTGAAATTGACATTTGAAAATGATCGGTAGAATTTACGAAGAGCAAAGTTCAAATATGAATGATAGACTTAATTATATTCAAAGTTTAAACGTATGAACATGTCTAGAATTCTTAAAAAACAGGCTTTCTAAAAATATATAGTTTTATATACATAATCTATAAAGCAAAGGCGAGAATGAGAGAAATGTCATTGAGCGAGTGTTGATCAGTACAGGTGGATAGCTTAACTTACAGTTTTGGAACAATAATTCTGCCATATTATATCAAGGCGACAAAACGTTATAATCAGCCTGTTGTGTGAAGATGGGTAGAACGAGGTTGTTTAATGGGGAGCGGTTATGGGAGGATGGAATAAATTTTGTTCGGAAAAATTACATGAAAATCTCTGGTGCGAGAGCCGCACGAGCGGAGTATAGGCGACTTTTACGTATAAGCTTACGACCTTGACACATTTTAACGTACACAATACTGTTATTCTAAATAATGCCCCGAGAATAAAATCCGCAGAAGTTTACGGTACAGCCTTCTCCTTTTCACAAATACTGTCCACCATCTTCCCTGAGGGAAGTCGATGAACTTGTGATATAGCCGACATGCCTTCGGTGAGATACCTGCCCACCTACACACTTTTAACGTTGTTTTTTTCTAAAGATATTCTGTCAATGTGTTACGTGAACACCTGGTATGCAAAACCCTGAAAATTGCCCATTTGTCATATACTATTCAATGCAAACATATAGTTCATTCTGTTCGTTGCAAGGAAAAGGGGAAAACATCTTGGAACTTTTTGACCTGTGATTAAAAAATACAAAGGATGGCAAACGTCGACTTGATTGGCTAGCATTGATGGCGGCGTGCAGATCACATAATTTTGTTTACACGGCTGATGAGCATACTCAAGCCTAAAATCGAGAAGTACGTTATAAAGCTCCCATGTATGTTTACTAACTCAGTGAATTTGGAATTGTCGAAGCAATGGAGCGGAACTGGTCGCCAGCAAATTCACGAGATAAGCACATTACACTGCAGAAAAAATTACCAGCCTATTCCGGTGTCACACTGGTGAAAGAAGATGTCATGTTTACATGCGAAAAAACCCTTTTGCTGTCCCGTCTTTGAAGCGAAAAAAATATTTCTCCATATCAACATAGAAAGCTGTGTTTCATGCGTAGTAAATAGCTTACACGCTTAAAACTAGAGTGTTGAAACTTACTCGTAAAGTGTTGAAATGACTCTTTAAGTGTGTCCACAGGGACTGCTCGTTTAAGTGTTGTCCCTGTGGACACACTTGAAGGGTTATTTCAATACTTTAGTTTTAAGCGTGTAGTTTTATACCATAAATGCTCGTATTCAAAAGTGACGTAAAACCGCATCGGTGAACGTTTGAAATTGAAGTTTGGTTGTTTTAATATCTTCTGCATACATTTGAACACCTCCAACCGAAATCTAATGCAATGTTCTTATCTACCGTGATCACATATTGAAATTTTCATGTTTAAAATAATTGTTAATTTCTCTGTTCACTTTGGCGATGGTGTTTTCGCATTGTAAGACTGTTTTTCAACGAACATGCGCAATGACTTTTCATAGCATAGCTCCATCGCATAGCCCCATCGCATAGCTCCATCGCTCCATCGCATAGCTCCATCGCTCCATCGCTCCATCGCATAGCCCCATCGCATAGCTCCATCGCTCCATCGCTCCATCGCATAGCCCCATCGCATAGCTCCATCGCTCCATCGCATAGCTCCATCGCATAGCTCCATCGCGCATCGCATAGCTCCATCGCTTCATCGCATAGCTCCATCGCTCCATCGCATAGCTCCATCGCTTCATCGCATAGCTCCATCGCGCATCGCATAGCTCCATCGCGCATCGCATAGCTCCATCGCTCCATCGCATAGCTCCATCGCGCATCGCATAGCTCCATCGTTCCATCGCATAGCTCCATCGCTCCATCGCGTTCAATTAGAAATGAAAGACGCGATGGCCCCTCTCGGCCATCATATCCGTGGTATCATATTGATGTGAAAAGCTATTTTGCTTATACATGTTTTGAGCAGTGTCAATGCATTATTTAACGAAAAGTACGTCCGTTCGGACGTGAATGCCTCCGTTCCAGAACAAGTAAAAACATGATCATGCTCTCGATAAGAATTTAGCTGTTTTCAAACCAGAGAGTATGGGAATGGAGAATTGATAGCAATGTTTGGTTGCAATATAAGCTAGCTGATTAACCCTTAGTAATGTTGTTAATTTTGATGAAGAAAATGAGGTGCACATGTTAAAAATATTGATAAAAGTTAGCAGTTCCAAGGTTCTTTCAGTAAAAGCGGTGGAACTAGTTGATTATACAAGATCGCCATGTACACTAGCTTTGCCGTTTGCCCTCTTTCAAACTTTGATAGAATTAATATTTCATCTCAAATAATAGCAGGTGCTCATGTTGAAAGAATGTTCAATAAATCGGCGAGTTTCAGGAATATCCAGTCAAACACTGATTATACTTGTGTGTCAATGGCACAATGTAATGGTAGCGAAAAGGCAAAGCCCGAAACATCATAAACTTAACAGAAATTAATATTTCATATCAAAAGTAGCACATGCACATCTTTAAAGCTGTGGTATCAACCCTGCAAAGTTTCAGGAATGTATAGCCAAAACTCCAGAACTAGTAAAGTACACTTGAGTGTCAGAGGTGAAAAGTCCAAAACATCATAAAATTGGCATAAAATAACATCTTTCTCACAAATAGCATGTGCACATCTTCAAAGCATGTTTAGCCTGCAAAGTTATGACTAGAATATATTTCAGTACCAATAGTTCTAGTACATTGTAATAAATGGCGAATCTCCAGAACATCCTCAATTTGAGAAAAATTAACATTTCATCTCACAAATACCAGGTGCACATCTTCAAAGTGTGATCAATACGCCTGCAAAGTTTCAAGAGTATCCCTCAAAACTCTAGAGCTGGTTGATTATGCAATTTAGGTGTGACAGACAAACGGACGGACAGAGTAAACACCTAATGCCTCACCGGCTACTTCGTAGCGAAGGCATAATCAGAATCTGCTCCCCTATTTTTTTAAAATCTTGCAACGGTAGTTCGTTCTACTAATGGAATACATCTTCATATGCTGGTGGAGGTTCTTCCATTGTTGTTTGTGATCCGGGGTTACTGGTAGAATAAGCTCTACTACTAGACGGCTGGGCAACCGGAGGGGCACGAGGGGGAGGCCCGGAGTACGATAGCGTGTACAAAACTTGTCTTGAGTTTGTACCCTGGTACTGTATGGGCTGTTGGGCCTGTGGTATATAATGCACCGGGTGTGAGTTCTGCATTTGGGGCCCTGTTCGAAAGCAAACAGAGAAATAGGTCTATACAATTTAGTCAAGTGTTACATCAGATTAATGTTACTCTAGCTACACTCAAAAGTATGTACAGGGATATAGACAATGCACATCAGGATGCCTGAATGTCTGTTCTGTGTGTTGACACTCAATATCTAGTCGATATTGTTTTCACTTAGCTTTGACATCGCATACTCCCTACTTCCAGAAACAGGGTTAACACCTCTGGTACGGCATTTGTTCATCCAAAAGGTGAAACAAACACGCCTATATAATTTTTTATTTTATTCATAGTAATCAATGTATGTATTATACCGAGGAACAATCTGAACTGAAAGTCACAGTCGCTGAGGAAACCACAAATACTACAAAGATTATCCAGTTTAGATTAAGTTTTTTTATATATCACCGGAACATTTTCATGTAGAATCAAAACGGGTTCCATCATTTTACTATTTTGGATCAATATGGAATCACCTCTGGTTCTATTTTTTTTCGGTCTTTGGTCGCGCATATATGTGCAGCCGAAAAAATAAATTATTCTTCCGTGTATATAACCAAATGCATTATAAAGTACATCAGTACAAACCGGTTTCTGTGATAGTATTTGTGGTGGCGGCGGAGAATCCTCCCTGACCTGTCCTCATGTTGGCTTTGGCTGTTGCCCTTCTTCTCTTATATGCAAAGAGGATACAAACTATGACGATGGCTACGAAGACGATACAGGAGATGACGATGAGAGCAATGACCCACCCATACAGTGACCCGTTATTGTCGGTACCATTGCCGGTATCTGGATCTGAAATGTAGGAACAATGAATATAACTAAATGCGTGGCAAAGATGATCAATATTACCCAATACCTCGGTTAGATCTTTGCTCATTGCTATTGGATATTTGTATCTAATACTGCCCAAGCATGTCATTCCAGATGTCCATATGAACAGCCGCAATAAAAGCGTGCAGAGATACAAATCACATGGATATATATTCTCTTGGTTTTTCTGTGATGTATTTAGTTATACGCTCAGAATATTGATCAGGGGTCATATGATTCTTGTCAGTACTCCGGCATGTTTTCCAATTGCCTTTGCATGTCGGGTTTATTTGTGTTTTCGCCATTTCCTCACAAACAGAAGATGGTTTGCTCCCCTAATCAATAATCTGGTGTTTACCTTCTAGGAGTATTCCCCAAGATTCTATTTGTCGATGTCAACACACTGCATTATTACATTTATTGAAACTTGTGATCTGAATTCTGGACTGTGAGAGATCGAGACACATGTTTTGGGTTACAGTGCTGTGCAGTGCCAAAGTAATTGGACCTCGTTCGTGTGGGAGATTAATTTAGTCCATAAAGAGAGGTTTTGGTGGGACGAGAATATAATGCCAGTCAGAGATATCAAAATGTATGATTCTGTATTACTGATTTGAATTCTGTGACGCTGGAATATAATGAATTTGGACCAGTTTTATTTTCTCTTCCTTCATGAACTCAATTTAGCGTACTAGTTCCATAATTATGAACAAAGGGCATAGGTCATAGGTCATAGGTCACGGGCATAGGTCACATGAGGGAGTTATTTGTCACTGTATACAGTGGCACTGTCAGAAAGAAGGATTGGGTCAAATTGACCAGATATTTTTGGGTATAGACGTGACGGATTAAACAATTTCATTTTGACCCAAAAGTTTTTGGTCCTTTTGACCAAACTATTTTGGGTACGCCACATCTATACTAAAAATTCTGGCAGTGGATATACGGAGAGTTTCACTGTTTCAAGATTTGAGTATTGCAAAAAGACAGCCATTTCGCAGGCGACCGCTCGCGGGAGCAATTTGGAGAAAATCGCCATAAATATAGAGACAAGCTTTCTCGTGCCCCGATTTTTGTACTGGTGAATTGAAATATCTTCAATGTTCTCAAATTCCGTATACGGAATGAATCTTATGGCCAGTGTTATTTCCAGTAAAATTTTGTTACGGTTGTCTGCCTTGGTTTAATTTTTTTTACTTATATTCAAAGTCGTTATTGTTATTCTTAAAGAATATTGTGAAAGAAGGATCTTAAAGTGGGACGAAACCCTTGATTCATCATGCTTCCCACAATTTAATATAATCACCCATTTCCTGCGAACCACCGAAAATGACACCCGACGGAGTTATGCCAATTGCCTTTCTTGTGTGAAATCGTGTATCGAATAATTCCACTAAAATAAAAGTTAAACTGACACTCTAGTGGACATAGATACTGGCAAAGATAAATATCAAATTAAAGTTATTTCGAAGCAATCTAGGTAAACCAAAATGGTAAATCAAGGTGACTGCCATCCAGATGTGACGCTATGAAAAATTCGTGCGAACTGTTCGTCGATATTCTAAGAGATTCCATAATAAGCTAATCACGACAATTTCTACCTTTTCACTTTCACAATGATTGATGTTTAGTTCGTGGATATTAACACATTCGCACGGCACGATCTTTTGAAATTTTCTACCGCCTAACAAAGTCAGACTTTTCAGCGGGAGTAAATTCTATGATGTTTACATTTGCCACGCACAAGGTCTGGGAATGATGGAATATTTAGATACTGTTTCCCGATAATGTTTACTATATTGGTCCACGCGGTCAGATATAATAATCCGTGATATCATATCTGATGATCACTGATATTGACTGCCAACGTCTGGTCCGTCATTCACAATTCAGCCGTCATCCATTGAAGAATATCTGCGTCCATAATCCAAAGACCTTTTCCATTTTCCATATAACAGCATTGACATCAAATTCGAAAAGACAGTTATAATATATATAAAGATAGGCTAATTTCCTGCAAAAGAGAAGCGTTCAACCGTGTTTAACGATGCCGGCAAGACATCATGATGATCCAAAAATATCCAATCCGTATCGCTGATCAATATTGTTAATTCATATGATATTCGCTGCAAAGTCGTAATCTAGAGAATTATGTATCTCAGTCACGCCTTGATTGTGACTGTTCGTATGAGCACTATGGTGATCTTGAAGTACATGGGTTCATACGTCCCCTAGCCCCGGGTTAAAGCGGACTTAGACACAAGTTACGAAAACTGAATAAATCCAATACATTTATCACAGCTCTCGATCTATGCGCCTCAGACGGTGTTGATTGATCTTTCAACACAAAATGTATATTCGGGGGAAAATTACAATTACAACACATATAAGGGAAGTGAGAAGAGGTGCCGACATACTGACAGAGCCACATGACTTCACAGTATAGTCTTCCGGTTAAACTATTCGAAAGCACGTACCAAGAATCTAACGATTCGTGATATGTGTTGTATCTCAGGTACGCTTTTATTGTACCTGTTCATGTGGCAACTTGGATGATATGACCACACGGCCCCTAGCATCGGCATAAGCGGTATTAGATACACATATCAGGGGCGTCACTAGGATTTCAAAGGGGGGGTGGGGGGGCGGTGCGAATGTTTTTAATTCCCAAGGGCGGGTGTAGCGAAAAGGCGGGGGTGTCGACTTTCACAGGCGAGGGTCCAGGGGCCGTCTAGGCCCCGGAAGCTCCGGGGTCCTAGATCGCCGGAGATGCGTTCTAAGTGTTTTCCTGGATATAAATATGAACATAATGTATGCAGATTTATAGATCTATTTTCACGTTTATTTTGCATTTATAAGCACACATCGATGGTGAAAAGAATCACACCTCATGCCTGCATCCATGTGACTTTCTAGTTATTTTTAATACGTACAAAACGATGACCTTTACGTCATGGAACATTAGAAACCAACGCGCGTACCGATATGATTGATTCACACAAAGTTAAAATAAACAAATCCTGTCAGACCAACAGGGGAGAACCCAGGAGCCGCCTAGGCCCTGGAAGCTCTGGGGTCGTTCGTCCTAGGTTGCCGGAGACGCCTTCTACGCGTTTCCTGGAAATGATTCTGGACAAAATGTATGTAGATTTTAGGTTGTATTTTCACCTTTGCTTCGCATCAGCACGCATCGATATTGAGAAATATCCCACCTTATATGACTTCATTTGACTTTCTGGTTTAACACGTACGAAACAAGCCTATAACAAACTACGTCACGCGGTGCGCTCGCGGCGATAATGTTTGATTTTAGATACATATTGAAACACCAACTTAAATAGAGCTAAATGGTACGCTCACAAATCAAATGGATAGATGATGGTCTGTTTAATAAACCTATACTCTAATTACATAATCCACATTCGTTTATTTTGCATGTATATCAATTTAAGACATTGCTTCTACTTGGAATTCCAGGTTTCGCTGATCCCTGAAAAGAAAATTCCGGCTTCTCCCTGATCTGGGGGTATGCGCCGTCTAGAAAATTAAAAAAATTTACGCTTGATTATCTGCATTTTAGCGTATTTTAATGCTAAACTGGGGTTTGATATCTTACACAATTTTCGTATTTCCAATCTACGGGCAAAAAGGGGGGTGCGTTCGCACCACACGCACCATGGGTAGCGACGATCTTGCATACGGGAAGTTGGAAGAGGTGCCGACATACTGACAGAGCCACATGACTTCACTTCCTATTCTAAAGCACATACCAAGAATCTAACGATTCGTGATATGTGTTGTATCTCAGGTACGCTTTTACTGTACCTGTTCATGTGGCGACTTGGACGACATGAGAGCTATGATGGAAATGCTCTGACAACTCGTATATTGGTAATTGGTGAGCTTTGTCGCTGTGACAACTCATACACTGGGGATGCACCTGACGCATAATTTATCAGTCATCGTGTATTCAGTTATAGAAGCATAGGCGTCGGATTCGACATTCATTAGTCAGTCGTCAGCTGAACAAGGATGTCCCACTTGTCTAAACTCTGCTGGAACTGCTCATATATGGCAATGAGAAAGTATCAGATAGTGATACAATATTTAGGTAATCAAATTGTTGATTGTCTAAGCGTGTTCTCGGAAGTCAGTCGACTGGGAGAAACTGATTTTATTCACAGATGTATCAAAGAAAACCCAGGTCGTCGCAATCTCTGATATGACTTGCTAAACAAAACAATTATCTGAAATTGAAGGTACATTTCTGCGTTTGTCCAAAATAACTTGACGAAATTTCCCGATGATTTCCAGTCGCTTCTGCATTGGATAGCTCATGTGAAGTGACAGAATTGTAAGTAACGTGTCATTTTCAAGGTTTGCTACAGCTGAGTAGCAAGCGGTACAATCGACAATCAACATTCATCAGTCGTTCATAAAAGAATTTCCGCGTCAATAAACGAAAAATCCATTTCATATGACAGTTAACTTCAATTCCAAATATGTACGAAATGAAACTAATAAAACTAACAGATGCTTTACTAAAGGCGATCACCAATTTGAATGTGTCTCTTCATTTGAACACAGTGGGCATTAGATTAAGCGGAATTAGACAAGGTTTGTATCTCAGTCAGGTTTTCATTGTTTTTGTTCATTTGAGCACCAAGGAGGTGTAAAACTGAGGATATCCAAACGGCCTCTAGCCTCGGTTTAAGCAGAATTAAAAAAGTTACGAAACGTAGCGCTAGAAATATTGCACGGTACGATCGTATTTTGCCGTCATTGTACGATATTTATCACAGAATGGAGGCGTTTGGTGATATATTGTGAGAGTGTTATAGGGTAGTATTCGTAGATATATTAATGTCGGATGCCATAAAGCATTCTTTAGCTCTACTACATACAAGAGATATCATTCATGGGATGTTTCTTTGCTTATAGAGTTGCTTGAATTTCTCATTAATAATATCTATATCTGTTCTCTTATGAATATGACTATATGCAGGCGCTTTCAAAAACCAATCCATTCAAAGCCCGTTCCTTCTCATTCACCAAACGCTATATAGACGATCTTCTCGCTGTGGATAATTGCTATATAAATGACGCAGTGAAGGATATATATCCACCTTCACTGGATTTGAAGGAAACTACAGATAACCCTACAGGCACATCATATCAGACCTATATCTCTATAAAAATGAAGCGGGCCTTCTCTCTCGTCGACTGTATGACAAAAGAGATGATTACAATTTCGACATCGTAAACTATTCCTTTCTGGACAGTAATATTTCAGTGGGACTTGCATATGGCGTATACATATCACGCCTAATAGCATTTGCTAGATCCTGTGTTAAATGTGACGATTTTAATCAACGTCACAAAACACTGTTACAGAAACTTATAAAACAGGGCTATTCCACCAAGCGCCTCCACTCAAAGTTTCTCAAATTTGGCGATACATATCGCATGCTGATAGCAAAATACGAGCGTAGCGTGCAAGATCTATGTCGTTACGTTTCGTAACTTGTGTCTAATTCCGCTTAACCCGGGGATAGGGGCCGTATGAACCCATGTACTTCAAGATCCTCATGGTACTCATATGAACAGTCACAATCAAAGCGTGACTGAGATACATCATTCTTTAGATGACGACTTTACAACGAATATTATGGATTAAGAATACTGATCAGCGATACGGATTTGATATTTTTGGAACATCATGATGTCTTGCCGGCATCATTGAAAACTGTTGACCGCTTCTCTCTTGCAGGAAACAAGCCTATGTTTATGTATACTATGATTGTCTTTTTGAATTTGGTGCTAATACTGTTATATGGAATATATATAGGTCTTTGGATTATGGACGCGGATATTCTCTAATGGACGACGGCTGAATTATGAATGACGGACCAGACGCTTGTAATTCAACAAGTACTGGTACCGGAGTCAAGGTCAAAGTTGGAGATAATGTTTTAGAAGAGGTAGAATCTGCAAAATACCTCGGAGTTGTTGTCGATAACAGTTTAACCTACAATGACCACTTAACAAAACTTTGTAATATTATTTCTAGCAGAATTGGTGTATTCAGGAGGGTTAGACGTTTTGTTTCCCAAGCGACTGCTAGATATATATATATATACTGCCATTATCCAGCCGCACTTCGACTATTGTTGTCTTGTATGGGGTAATTCTTCCAAATCACAGCTTGATAGATTACAGAAACTACAAACGAGGGCGGCGAGAAAAATTTTAAATATTAAGTTTGATCGCAGTATGCATGTTAAAGATATTCTTAAAACTGTAAATTTTATGAGTGTATGTGATAGCATAAAATTTCAAAGATTATGTTTTATGTACAAGGCTCTTAACAGGCTTTTGCCGGAATACATCTCTGATCAATTTCAAAGAAACGCCGATGTGGATAGGTATCCCAGACGGCAGCGTAGCGACTTACATATCGTGGGAGGCATATCTACTTTCTATAACAGAACTTTTATATTTCAAGGTGCCAAATTTTGGAATGACCTGCCATTTGTTCTTAAAAATGCTGAAAATATTCAAAGTTTTAAATTTCATCTCCGGCGGCAATTTTAACTACTGTATAGTTTTAGTGATTTATTCTACCGGTTCTTGTTATTTTATTATTTTATAATGCCGACTTTTCCTGTTTTAGTTTACTGTTATCTTTCTTGTGTCTTGTCCTATGTACATATGCATTACTTGTATATCTATGTTATATGTCAAGACCTCCTGGAAGAGCAGGCTTTGCCTGAAAGAGCATTCCTGGTTAAATATTGGTCAAATAAATAAATAAATAAATAAAACAGTCAACAACGCACCCTGGAGCTGTTCCCTGAGCCAACGACCTCAATTGCCTGTCGTCTCAGGGGTTTCCTCTAGTGTGGTTTCAGCGCACAAGGTGAGCAAATGTTTCACCGAAATGATTTCAGTTCCCGCGGAATGCATGTGATCAACATCACGTGATCTTTCGTGTGACCGGGCCGGCCTAAAATGGTCAATTTGAACAGTCGTACATACAAATCAGGTGAATATAAGATGTAGATGTACATATTCAGACGGTCCCTTGCCGCGTGTTTATAATGTTGTTTTAATTATGGATACGGGCATTCTTGATATACAACGACTATCTACCAAACATCCGACGTTATTGTTTGACTTGGTACTTACTTTTATTACTGATTTTCAGTGTTGCAGAGAAGTATGAACCAGGTCGCCTTCGTCGGACTGTAATGGTGAAAAACCTTTTCTCCATCCGTTTGTTGTTGTCTAGTATTGGCACGTTGTTGAATGTGAATGTTCCCTAAAACATTATGTATAAAATATCATAATAAGTTATCAGGAATAATGGTTTTGTAGACTGACACATATGTACGCTGATTTATCAAGAATTTTTCCTGAATGTACCATTTAGTGTGCACGTATCATTTTCTCAAACTGCTTCTAGTGACTGAAACGTCGGCAATTATGTGAAGGCCTCAGGTCAGACATTAATTAGGCAGCTGTCGTCCCTAAAAGAATTTTCGCGTCAATAATCAAACTACCCGTTAAACACCAATTCATGTGTTTATATCTACATGTATAAAATGAAAATTGAAGAAAAAGAAACACAATTTCAAAATTGTTTTAATTTTGCAAGAAAGAGAGAGAGAGAGAGAGAGAGAGAGACGTTAAGGTTCAACGTCGGGTTCAGCAATATTTCAGCTACATAGCGACAATCAAAGTGCCATCAGCAGTTTTAGTGATGACACAAGGCATTGTGATGTTCTATTCGCAAAAGTTTTATCTAATCCAAATGATTCTTCTACTCTTTATCTGGGGTATAATGTATCTTAGTCAAGCTTTGATTGTGTCTGTTCACTTCGTTTAAGTGGCACTATTGAAAGACCCCAGGCCAATACGGGTTGTGAAACTTTCCACAAAGTTTGAATTCTCTAGGAAAGGAGATCACTTACCTCAGGATATTGCGGTCCAGATAATGTAGAATGGGAATAGATACTTAGTGCGACGTCATCGCTAAAGAAAGAGAAATCGGTGAATTTGAACTCAAGGTTTCCACTTTGAGCTACACTAGTAAAGAAGGTAATGGAGCATTCGTCATTAGTCGAGGAATCTTCGCTTTTCACCGCGAGAATGGCAGAATCTCCCATAGTTATGCTGACCGTATAGGCACAGGATCTGTACAGAAAATCTGAAATAAACACACGAATACAATAAAAGCAAGGCATGGATTGCGTTGTAATGTTTCAAAATATATATTTAGTTCTTTTAGACAAAATTTCGATGCTGAATACAAGTTGTTCTGTAAAATTGTAAAACTAAATTATAGTGCTAATTAAATGTTTAAAGTATCCCTACGTTTTTCAAATTAACCCTATCTGGCCTGTGCTTTTTGGGGTCTGTCCCGGCCCGGCGAGGAGGGGGGGGGGAGCCGAAATGGCCCCTCTTAATTATTTTCTTACCTCTTGAGTTAGGAGGCTGAAAGTTACAACACTATGCCCTTGGGCCAAGATTTACCAGAAAATGTAAGAAAAATCCAAGATGGCCGATGTGATCACGTCACAGTGACGTCATTTTCCAAAACAACATTTTTTGATCGATTTTTCGGTCAGATTTTCCGATTTATTTTTATTTCTGTAATTTCTCCGCAAAAAACTGCATGATACATTAGTAAATATTAATGTAGTGTCAAATAAAATAGTTTTTGCCCACTTTTCATAGCGGAAAGGAGGAATTTTGAAGAAATATGACAAACTTTTGTGGTAACCCACGTGGACGCCATCTTGAATTTACCCATGATCATCTGCTCGGAGGTTTATGCAAAAAGGCTCAAAATGACCCCAATATGATAAAGTCACGGAGTGTCAGCTCTCCATTTTTTGTCGTTCCGGAGATAGCGTAGAAAGTTTGGTAGGGGGGCCATTTTGCCCCCTCAGGCCAGGTAGGGTTAATGGAGTAGATCACGTCCATGTCCTTGCCCCTATGGAGCCTTAAGATGGGGATTTTTGGAATTATTCCGAACAGGCTGAATTTTCTGACAATACTATCCATGCCTCTCATATTAGGATAAAAGTAAGAAAAATATTGATATCTGTCACAACACACCCATTTATATCTATTCAAAGCCGCTCCAAGGTGATTTTTTTCTGACAAAAAAAGTGGACCTGCCATATCCTATGGTCGAGCGGTGAAGGGTGCTTCTCAGGCAAGATATTATGGTTTTAGTGCCCCAACAATTCATACCAAATCAACTCCAGCAAAAGGGCAGCTTTACAAATGCCTTGGAAATGAATCTCAGGTCAATGCCATCTGTCGTACTAAAAAGGTCTTCGATTATTGAAGCGGAAATTATGTTGTGGACGATGGTAGAATCAATTAGATGTCGGAATTGACACCTATACTCAGTATAGCTGAAGTGGACGACTTGATTTTTGTGGCTTTAACCTGCTTGAAAATGTCCCATTGGCAGAGCACAAACCATAAAATCTTACCTGTCTTTAACCTGTTAACAGAGGTAATGTAACTTAATCTCGTATGTCCATGTGTCCAACAAGGCAATATTAGCTTACATAAGAATTTAGGTAATAACACAGTTCACTTTGAATACAGTTGACCGCTTCTGTCGTATAGGAAATTAACCTAGTTGTCCTGTTTACGCTTCAGTGTAAACACTATTAGTATAAAGTGAGTTCTGGCGTGACGCACAAGATTCTGTATGACCTTCACTTGACCTTTGAGCTCATAGAGATTGACCTGGCCACTGATGTGAGATGACTGATGTTTATTTTCAAACAAATAGATAATATTTTAAATTGAATCTCTGGAAATCTTTTACTCAGGAAGCAGCTTTGGTGTGCTTTTCGTGTCCAAAGATGAGGCAGGTCGTGCCAGCGCCCCAGATGAAAACCCCATTATTTTAGGGGGTCCAAGAGTGAGCAATTATTGACGTTTTGCGAAATAGATCAATTTTGCGGGAAAACTGAAAACTCTCATCTGAATTGACCGTGTGTATATTATTAAGGCATTACTTAATCCACTGTCCAAATTTCTGACAGTTTGGAAAAGTTTTTGTGTGACAAAACGTTGTCTACTTTAGGCACCTGAGCAGTGCCTTTGAGTAATGGTAAATACATGAATTTGTATTGTAGTGGTGCAGATTGGCATTTGTTTGAGAGTTCCTTGATTCAGGACAATGATTGAAAGCAACAACAAGATATTATGAAATTCTAGAGGAGAACTGGTGTGATAAAGTTGGTTTAGGCACATTTCTTTTGCTTTTAGGATTTGAATTTGAAATCCCCCGACAATTTGAAATGAAAAAGTACAATAAATTTTCGTTGAAATCCATTATATTAGAAAAAAATCTGCTGAAATTTAATAAAAATATTTGTAGTTATCATCTCTTCAAACCAGTAAAATTTTATTCAATTCCGTGAAAGTTATGTGTGCAAGGAAACAAAACAGCCATAATGGAAGACGTGCATAATTATCAAGTGATGCGATGCTTTCAAAACTTCTCCAGTATCGAGTCATTTCAGGCGCAATGGATGGTTCTCGTTTGTTTTATTCGGGATGATTTTGTATATGAACGCATATATATATTTCGATGATGTAGTTGTTAGGCCAGTTATTATCGCAGAACTTTCGTAATCCACACATCAAATATGTCTGCCAAATCTGTGAAAACCGATTCCAGGAGAGCAAATTAAATACCTAAGTTTCTTTAATATATTGCGAATCAATATAGTCATATTCATGATATTTGTCTGCAATGACATTACAAAGGCTGTTTTCTACACCCTCAAACGGGAGATTTCAGTATTCTTGCCGTCTGACAGTCAAATATGCACAAAAGGAATGACCTGATCAGAGTTTGCCTTGTCCACTCAATATTTCCCGCACTAATTAATCGATCGCATCGTATCCTCACTCCCAGAAGGAAAATTAATTTACTCCCAACTTGAGTGATAAGAAAAATAATTGTGATTACCTATCTAAATCCAGTTTGATCTCGAGACTGCAAAATGCACAACCACATTGGTATCAAGTGAATCCGGCAATTCCACATTTATAATCCACATCTTTGTAGTAAACACGACCACAGTACTTTGAGTACTTTGACTTAATGCATACTATGATTTATCCTTTTAATTTGGTGCTAATGTTATTATATGAATTCGGTCTTTGGGTTAAGGACGCGAAAATTCTTGAATGGACGACGGCTGAATAGTGAATGACGGACTAGACGCTTGTTTAGTAAGACTCCTTTACCAAAAATTACCACTATGCATTAGGCCTTCAATTACCTTCCCAAAGAAGTTAGTCGGTCCACGAAGATCGCAAGGCCGGTGTCAGTGTAGTCATTTGTATGCAGATAATCTCCCAACAAGAGGGACAATGGCACTCAATGGGATGGGTAACCTGGCCGATTTCTGTGTCTCGATTGTGTATGATCATGGTGCATTTCAAAGAGCATGCATGTTTATTCAACCTGGAACACCTCTACTTGCTAAAGCTGAAACAAGAAAGCACATGCAACGAATTCTTGTTGCACTGCACCTTAAAAACATTGTGGTTCACAAAACACATCTTGTGTGGCACCGGTGGCACCGGTGGCACCGGTGGCATTGGTTTGTAGGGGAGTGAAAAGGGGGTATCATCTTCAACATAGGACTTGTATTCCGGACGCGAGATCAACATGATGGAATCTGCATAGTTTGATGCAACTAGATTGAAACTGCCCCAAATTAGACCCAGGTGCCTGTCCCCTCTGCTAGGAGAACATTTTAAATGGTTGTACCACTCCAGATAAGCTAAGGTTGAATAAATAACCCACTGGACAAGAAGCACGAGTGCAAAAATGTGTTTCTCCGACATTCTGCGAGATCGCTAACTAGCATACCCGACAATATGTGGTGACCTGATTTCACCTTTCAATATGGCGGCAGCTGCGCCCCGAGATTAGTATCTCTGTATATAGTAATATATAGTTGATATCGAGTAGCATACCGTGATACTGCTTCTATGATTGTTCTACATGTTCTAGTCTGTCAATAATCTTTATGGTGGTTAGGAAGCGAATGGAAGGGAATTAAATATCTAGTGATAATACTTACATGTGGGCGTGCTTGCCTGTGTGTCAACTACAAGGCTGAAAATGACAGACAAACCGAATAGGAAAACCACCCATGGAGAAGCCATCACGAATGCAGAATCTGGCAATATTATTTCCAATTATTCCCGGTATTAGCGGGAAATGTGTGCAGGTAAAATGCCATTGATAATTGATAACGCAATAAAACTACATGTATACGAGGACGGTCGGTAAGGTCTAAGTCGCAAATGATTCCTAGTAATAGCCTGGTATATGGGTTTCAGTTTACACAAATATCTTTATGCAAAACCGTCGTCAGATATGTGGGTCAGACTGTCTATAGCTCTTAGAATTTCAGTTCAGCCGTGATCGATTGACAGGTACGGATTCACATTACATATAAACTACTGCGTGCTGTACTGAGCATGCTCCGCACATACTGAGTCATGGCGTGGCGACACTCAGTAACATCACACCTGTGTACAATGGATGGTTAAATATATGTCAACATTAATCATTTTACATCGCTGTTAACTACACCTTGATATCCGCACAGACCAAACATTATCCTTTTCACAGGGTCATTCCAGGTTGACAGGTCAGAGAGAATTTCCTCTCGGCCGGGATATGAACAACCGACTTACGAATCATGAATCAGATCTACTGAGCTAAATGGAAATACCCGCTAGTTACAAACAAGAACAGGTAGCTGTGAAACCATTTCCTATCGCAATCCTCTCCATAACAACGGAGCTCCAGATCAACCCCGATAGTAGTCTGACAAGCTGTCACATAACCTCCCTCGAACCACCCCATTCCCTCAACAACTTGATCAATCCACCCCAATCCCACAAGTATCGCAGCGCCTTTGTTGCAGTGGCCAAGATCCTGGCAGAGGTTGAACCACCAATCTCTCACAAGTTCATCGGCTTAGCTAGAAGTGAAGGATATTATCGATAGCCAACTTCTCCTCAACTCAATTCGACAATAAACTATGATCCACGAAACAGCCTCCTGCCAAACATTGGAAGAAAGCGAGTAACTTGATGGGTGAAGTTTTCACATCCTTGTGACAAACTGTGTGAAACTTTAGATGGCGTTCCCGCAACGGGTATTCTACTAGAATCTTTCATTAAAAGAAATGTTTCGTGAACGTTGTAACGGAAACATTGAGCAAATACATCCAAATTTGTCTCAGTCAGCGCAATTCTGGGGAATGGTCAACGCTAGCGCTCAGGCGAATATGTGGTCACAATGGAATAATGGACATGTGAATCCAGATTCCTTTCAAGATACTACCGTACTGAGCGCCTGGCTTCAGCTTTCAGATGATTGTCTAGCTTCAGCATTTTGTATTCTCATCTGTCCTACTCATAGACTCATAATTTTCGAATAAAGATGAATATGTTTTTACGTATTAGGATGAACTATTGCATTGTTTTTATGTTATGTTGTGCTATATGCGAGGTTCCGTTCTCTATTTGTCAAGCAACGTATTGGCCTACTAGACACGTCAAAGTCAATAATTAAATAAGCGTTAAGGATACAGAGCACTCCTGCAGACAATTTTACACACCCTCCTGAATTTGTCTTTTAACAGCTGAAAATAAGCCTCATAGCTATGGCAATGTATATATCAAGGATTTCTCAAGGATTCCAAATATACAAATTTGTTCGCTATAAACATACCTGTTGTAAAGATATTTGGATTTTAATCCAATTAATTCCTAAAATGAGCCTTCTTTTTTTAAAATGGCTATTTCCTATAAAGTATTCCACTTATCGCCACATACATCATCATATCTGGTAGAAGACAACTCCAAGGAAATCTCTGTCTCAGTTTTTTTCAGTGTTGGTCTAGTTCTTGTTCTATTGACTTTTAATGGAAAATCGAGAAACCCAGTGTTAAACTTTGAAGCTGAATTAAAAACAAACCTTTATAAGTATCGAAATTCTGAGACACGATTAAGGAGTACATAGTGTATCGAATAATCACACAAAATTTAAGGTCTCATAGATAAATACTTTTCGAGAAATAAATCATGTCCTTATAAATTAGGTGAAAAAAAAGAATAGCAGAAATCGATGGAAAAGGCAAAAGGCGCTTAGGTAGTCTCGAATTTTGCAATTGACGCTCAAATTTTATACTGAGATATTTTTTTGTCAAATGGACATCAAAGTTAAGTATTGAGGGATAATTATTTCAAAAATTATAGTTTAGTATAGTTCCAAAATAGTGTTTTTAATCCGATTTTAACGTACCAAAATGACTGGAACTCGTTCGACGAGCCTGTTTCACACCTTGACGGTCACCAGCAATATTTCATCTATACAGCTACGATCGAACAAAATTCTAAGTATTTCAACAAAAACAAGTCAACAACCCAGCAATCCAGAAGTAATCAACACAACACACCAAAACATGTACATACATTAACACTTATGAAACAAACCGATTTCTCTCAAATAAACTAAAGTACAATTTTATTTTACGTCGGACACTGAAAAGATCTTCTAAATTAGCTGCCTGACAAAAAGAATCTCTTACAACCATAAAATCTATGCAGTCGATCAGAATATGTTTCACTGTTAGATCTTCGTGACATGGAATACATTTTGGGGCGGGTTCCTTTTTTAGTAAATGTTCACGAGTTAATCGGGTATGGCCGATTCTACATCGCCTGATCATGGCTTCATCGAAACGTTTCTCGCTACTGAGATGAATATATCCTACAGTTTTGTGAAACTCACACTACACGAAAATCTTGATTTGATATTATTTAATATTACCACTAAATTATCACAATATACCGAAAAAGTGTTTCCTTATTAAAATACATAAGGTGGGGGCTGTACCAAACTTGACCCGGCCAGTCCAACCATGACCCGTTCATAAAATGCTCCGGAGCGACATATTATATCTCAATGCAAGGTGACCTCTGAGAAACTGGATACCGGTATAGCCTGTTACTGACTGTAAAAGAACAAGATACTTATCGTTGTGATACCACACAGTTTATTAGGTATATAGACCAACGATGCGGGACAAACAGTCCTACAGTAATTAAAAACCAGATCATTGCGTTTGGCGGGCCCATTCCTGATACTATATCTAAACACAAATTACGTAAAAACTTGACTACATGTATCCATGATGGTCAGGCCATCACTACAAATGTGTTACAAATAGGGTGAAAACCTTGAAGAAATTCTTCAGAGATCTAAACTTTCAGCAGCTGCGAATGGATGAATGGATCTACTTGGGCACTCCATCGCACCGCGATGGGTACTGGTCGTGTGAATACGCCCTGCAACCCGTTCCCTTCAACCCGCCGTACGTCCACATGATCCCTTTTATCAGCGTCACGTAGACAACGTTTTTTGTTTGTTTTTGTTTTATAATCACAACATTCTTATTAAACAATATACCCGCTTCACACTCAACACAACCTTTCTTTTCCCTTAACTGCAGAAGTATCACCTAACATTCCCTTCTGCCAAGCCCTCGCCATCCACGCGAGCCAGTGGATCAATCGATCTGTTAGGATCGATACACTGGATTGATCAGTTACCCATACCAGTTCTGGATATAAATAGATCAAGGGGTTTCCTCTAAATCAAACCAATCGGTGAACGCGCTAAGCCAGCTGATCACGCCAATCCGCTGCGAGGTATGAGATGTGACAGGTATGAATTTCATCGCGGGCCAAACTACTTTGATGTCAGGCTAAATCCACCTGAGAAGTCAAAGCAAAAACCCACAGGCTTGGGATACCGACATGCTAGTTCAAAACAAGCACGGGAGATGAAATATACGAGATTGTATACTAGGGGCATGGACTCTAGAACTCATTCGAATCATCAAAAGTGTCCAGGTAAACCCTGTGCGAGGATTTACGATTTACCGGGACTTGTGAAGATGAGCCCTCGCATTCTGTCTTAGGCTATCGTTGTTGCTCATAATATCGTCGACATCTGTGAGGGAATACGATAAACTTTCGAGTTTAAAAAATTTATCGAAAAAGTTTTCTCCAAATGGATAAATTTTGATAAATAATCTGTCAGCTATTGATAGATGGGGATTGATGTACTTGGGCACTTCATCACACCGTGATAGGCACTGGTCGTGCGAACACAGTAGAATATGTTTGGGGGGTTCAAAGAGAACGTTATATGTAATAATCCCGCTCCGTGCTTTTTTGTTACTTAATAAGTATTGCTCCGTAGTTTTTTTACATAGTATGTTTTTGTTACTTAATAGGTATTGCTCCCCATTTTGGTACTTAATATGTGGTATTCCCTGTTACTTAATATCTAATGTTCATGTTTTGTTATTTAATACTCCTTGTGTTCATATGTAAGTTCTATTTATACAGCATCACCTCAGTTCTATTTTTAGATCATGACATCATTAGGTAAACTCTTCTTGTCTTGTATTCTCGACATGTAGACACTTGCATCTATGCAGACTCCCCACAAACAAAGAGGCATATGGGAGTTAATTTTTTAATCCGATTTTAACGTACCGAAATGACTGGAATTCGTTCGACGAGCCTGTTTCACACCTTGCCGGTCACCAGCAATATTTCATCTATACAGCGACGATCGAACAAAATTCTAAGTATTTCAACAAAAACAAGTCAACAACCCAGCAATCCAGAAGTAATCAACACAACACACCAAAACATGTACATACATTAACATTTATGAAACAAACCGAATAGGGTGAAAACCTTGAAGAAATTCTTCAGAGATCTAAACTTTCAGCAGCTGCGAATGGATGAATGGATCTACTTGGGCACTCCATCGCACCGCGATGGGTACTGGTCGTGTGAATACGCCCTGCAACCCGTTCCCTTCAACCCGCCCTACGTCCACATGACCCCTTTTATCAGCGTCACGTAGACAACGTTTTTTGTTTGTTTTTGTTTTATAATCACAACATTCTTATTAAACAATATACCCTCTTCACACTCAACACAACCTTTCTTTTCCCTTAACTGCAGAAGTATCACCTAACATTCCCTTCTGCCAAGCCCTCGCCATCCACGCGAGCCAGTGGATCAATCGATCTGTTAGGATCGATACACTGGATTGATCAGTTACCCATACCAGTTCTGGATATAAATAGATCAAGGGGTTTCCTCTAAATCAAACCAATCGGTGAACGCGCTAAGCTAGCTGATTACGCCAATCCGCTGCGAGGTATGAGATGTGACAGGTATGAATTTCATCGCGGGCCAAACTACTTTGATGTCAGGCTAAATCGACCTGAGAAGTCAAAGCAAAAACCCACAGGCTTGGGATACCGACATGCTAGTTCAAAACAAGCACGGGAGATGAAATATACGAGATTGTATACTAGAGGCATGGACTCTAGAACTCATTCGAATCATCAAAAGTGTCCAGGTAAACCCTGTGCGAGGATTTACGATTTACCGGGACTTGTGAAGATGAGCCCTCGCATTCTGTCTTAGGCTATCGTTGTTGCTCATAATACCGTCGACATCTGTGAGGGAATACGATAAACTTTGGAGTTTAAAAAATTTCTCGAAAAAGTTTTCTCCAAATGGATAAATTTTGATAAATAATCTTTCAGCTATTGATAGATGGGGATTGATGTACTTGGGCACTTCATCACACCGTGATAGGCACTGGTCGTGCGAACACAGTAGAATATGTTTGGGGGGTTCAAAGAGAACGTTATATGTAATAATCCCGCTCCGTGCTTTTTTGTTACTTAATAAGTATTGCTCCGTAGTTTTTTGTACATAATATGTTTTTGTTACTTAATAAGTATTGCTCCCCATTTTGGTACTTAATATGTGGTATTCCCTGTTACTTAATATCTAATGTTCATTGTTTTGTTATTTATGTAAGTTCTATTTATACAGCATCACCTCAGTTCTATTTTTAGATCATGACATCATTGGGTAAACTCTTCTTGTCTTGTATTCTCGACATGTAGACACTTGCATCTATGCAGACTCCCCGCAAACAAAGAGGCATATGGGAGTTAATAAACAAGTTCAGACTTGTCCATACCTATATATAGGTTCGCGTATACATCCCTCTTCATTCATCATGCTTCAATACCAGATATCCCTGATCAAGCTAAAAGCAACATCTATCGCGTCTAGTTGATTACTCATCACATCACTTATCGTGCTGTCCCCCGTTCATACGTCCTGTGTAAAGTACACTCAATCGTACAGCATCTGGTAATCGTTAGTCCATACACATCTATCTGCTCAGCTAAGTTCGCGCCTTAAGTGTGCTTTCTTTGACACACAAATTTTTCTTTTTCAGCAGTTTTCATCAGTTTCTTAAATATCAGTCTAAGTGACAATAAATGGCTAATTAATCCCTTTTGTAAATTTTTTATTGCTGTGTGTCAACGCGTGCCAGAGCTTTGTTCCTTTTCAGCGTGCTCTAAGCCATATTTACCCAACAGAAATCTTAATGTGTTAGACGGTCTTCGCAGCCTTCTTATAAAAAATCGATAATTAAAATATTTGGAGGGGAAAATGTGCTTTTTAGACTAGCCTTTATACAGATTTCTGTTAACTTAAACTCCTGACAGACCTCCAGTCTAGTCTGTAGGTTACAGCGGGAGAGGTGATAAGAAAAATGCACGAGAAATTAGCAAAATGATTACATATTACACTGGTTTATTCATAGCTTCACATTTGCGAATATATCGGCCACTGCGTTTATCGCAGTTGACGCAGGGCAGGTTACAATAAGCTTTAAATCGCCAATCTTAGTATTAAAATTGTCAAGTGGGAATATAGGTCTTGTTGAATTAAACAGTGACAGTCACTCCGAATGAAATCTTGTGCACTCCAGTAGGAAGTGGGTCTCATCATCAATACGAGTACAAACCCTACAGATTCTATCCTCAACTGGAAGTTGACAATATCTTTCTCTTTCAATTGGTAAATTGTGGGCACTGATTCAAATCCTGAACATTGGTACACTGTGACTTCTATTAGGTATATCTATTACTGCTTTTTCTACCATAAATTCTGACTTAAACGACGGATATGTTCTTAATTTACTAACTTCAGCCAACTTTTCTTTCCAATTATTGCCATATTTAACCCAGAGTACCTTCTTGATATGCCGTAATAACGACTTTGAGGCTATACAACTTTGATTTTCCCATACATGACCACATCCTAGGGCAAATAACATTTTTCGCAGAAGTTCTGTGTATTTGATACTCTATTGGTCTCAATCTGTTTCATATATGCTCTATACAGTAACGAGGTTGCATCTGACGACAAGATATATCTGTAAAATTGTATACTCTTCAGAATGTCATAAAATTTGACACGTACTCTACCAAGTTCGCCAAGTACAGCTAATTTTACTGCTCTATAATGTACACCAAACATTTGTTTACAGAACTTATATGAACCCATTCAGTTTCTTTGTTCTTACAAAGAATAGGCTCACAGGTGTATGATTGTGTATAAGTGAGTATATAAAGAGTAACTGTGAGTAAATGAGCAACTGTGAGTAGATATTGAGTAACTGTGAATAGATACTGAGTAACTGTGAGTATTCAGTGTGTAACTGTGAGTAGATATTGAGTAACTGTGTGTATAGACTGAGTAACTGAGTATATACTGAGTAAATGTGAGTAAATGAGTCATTGAATATAGAGTGAGTAACTGTTAGTAGATATATTGAGTAAATGTGAGTAAATGAGTAACTGTGAGTAGATATTGAGTAACTGAGTAATTGAGTAACTGTGAGTAGATATTGAGTAACAGTAAATGAGCAACTGTGAGTAGATATTGAGTAACTGTGAGTAGATATTGAGTAACTGTGAGTAGATATTGAGTAACTGTGAGTAATTGAGTAACTGTGAGTAGATATTGAGTAACTGAGTATTCAGTGAGTAACTGAGTAGATATTGAGTAACTGTGAGTATAGACTGAGTAACAGTATATACTGAGTAAATGTGAGTAAATGAGTCATTGAGTATACAGTGAGTAACTGAGTAGATATTGAGTAACTGTGAGTAAATGAGTAACTGTGAGTAGATATTGAGTAACTGAGTAATTGAGTAACTGTGAGTAGATATTGAGTAACTGTGAGTAAATGAGCAACTGAGTAGATATTGAGTAACTGTGAGTAGATATTGAGTAACTGTGAGTAGATATTAAGTAACTGTGAGTAATTGAGTAACTGTGAGTAGTTATTGAGTAACTGTGAGTGTACAGTGAGTAACTGTGAGTAGATATTGAGTAACTGTGTGTATAGACTGAGTAACTGAGTATATACTGAGTAAATGTGAGTAAATCAGTTGCTGAGTATACAGTGAGTAACTGTCAGTAGATATTGAGTAACTGTGAGTAATTGAGTAGCTGTGAGTAAATGAGTAACTGTGAGTATACAGTGAGTAACTATGAGTAGATATTGAGTAACTGTGAGTAGATATTGAGCAACTGTGAGTAAATGAGTAACTGTGAGTTTACAGTGAGTAACTGGATAACCCATTCAGTGATTGTCTAAATGACAGATTGAATCAATGTGCGTGTGAATGAATAGCCACCAATCAGAGCGCAGCTCTTCTATTGTCTAAATATATCCACCAATCAGAGCGCATCTCTTCTATTGTCTAAATGACAGATTGAATCAATGTGCGTGTGAATGAATAGCCACCAATCAGAGCGCAGCTCTTCTATTGTCTAAATATATCCACCAATCAGAGCGCATCTCCTCTATTGTCTAAAAATATCCACCAATCAGAAGACAGCTCTTCTATTGTTGTGTATGGGTGTATGTGTTTGGATGTCTGTGGGTGGGTGTGTATATGGGGGTAAGTGTGAATATGTAGGTGTGTATGTAGGTGTGGGTGTAAGTGTGTTTGTCTGTGGGTGTACGTTGGTGGGTGTGTGTATGTGGGTGTGTGTATGTGGGTGTGTGGAAGTGTGTGTTTGGGTGTGTGCGGGTGAGTGTGGGTGTATTTGGGTGGGTGTGTGCGGGTGTGTCTGTGTAAGTGTGTGGATGTCAAGGTGTCTGTGTGTAAGTGTATGTGTGTCTGTGGGTGTGTGTGGGTGTATGGGTGTAAGTGTAAGTGTATGTGAGGGTGTCTGTGTGAAAGTGTGTGTGTTGGTGTAAGTGTATGTGTGGGTGTAAGTGTGACAGTGTGTGGATGCCTGGTGTCTGTAAGTGTGTGTGTGTGTGTAGGTGTGTGGATAAGTGTGGGTGTCTGTGGGTGGATGTATGTGTGGGTGTGTGTGGATGTCTGGGTGTCTGTGTGTGTATACTGAGTAAATGTGAGTAAATGATTTACTGAGTATACAGTGAGTAACTGTGAGTAGATATTGAGTAACTGTGAGTAATTGTGTAACTGTGAGTAAATGAGTAACTGTGAGTATACAGTGAGTAACTATGAGCAGATATTGAGTAACTGTGAGTAGATATTGAGCAACTGTGAGTAAATGAGTAACTGTGAGTTTACAGTGAGTAACTGTGGATAACCCATTCAGTGATTGTCTAAATGACAGATTGAATCAATGTGCGTGTGAATGAATAGCCACCAATCAGTGCGCATCTCTTCTATTGTCTAAAAATATCCACCTTCTGATTGGTGGATATTTTTAGACAATAGAAGAGATGCGCTCTAATTGGTGGATATATTTAGACAATAGAAGAGCTGCGCTCTGATTGGTGGCTATTCATTCACACGCACATTGATTCAATCTGTCATTTAGACAGTAGAAGAGTTGCGCTCTGATTGGTGGATATATTTAGACAATAGAAGAGCTGCGCTCTGATTGGTGGATATTCATTCACACGCACATTGATTCAATCTGTCATTAAGACAATCACTGAATGGGTTATCCACAGATACTCACTGTAAACTCACACTCATTTACTCACAGTTGCTCAATATCTACTCACAGTTACTCAATATCTACTCACAGTTACTCACTGTATCCTCACAGTTACTCATTTACTCACAGTTACTCAATTACCTAGTTACTCAATATCTACTCACAGTTACTCACTGTATATTCAGTGACTCATTTACTCACATTTACTCAGTATATACTCAGTTACTCAGTCTATACACAGTTACTCAATATCTACTCACAGTTACTCAATACCTACTCACAGTTACTCAATTACTCACAGCTATCAGTATCAATGTTCAGGATTTGAATCAGTGCCCACAATTTATCAATTGAAAGAGAAAGATATTGTCAACTTCCAGTTGAGGATAGAATCTGTAGGGTTTGTAATCGTATTGATGATGAGACCCACTTCCTACTGCAGTGCACAAGATTTCATTCGGAGTGACTGTCACTGTTTAATTCAACAAGACCTATATTCCCACTTGACAATTTTAATACTAAGATTGGCGATTTAAAGCTTATTGTAACCTGCCCTGCGTCAACTGCGATAAACGCAGTGGCCGAATATATTCACAAATGTGAAGCTATGAATAAACCAGTGTAATATGTAATCATTTTGCTAATTTCTCGTGCATTTTTATTATCACCTCTCCCGCTGTAACCTACAGACTAGACTGGAGGTCTGTCAGGAGATTAAGTTAACAGAAATCTGTATAAAGGCTAGTCTAAAACGCACATTTTCCCCTCCAAATATTTTAATTATCGATTTTAAGATTTCTGTTGGGTAAATATGGCCTAGAGTACGCTGAAAAGGGACAAAGCTCTGGCACGCGTTGACACACAGCAATAAAAATTTTACAAAAGGGATTAATTAGCCATTTATTGTCACTTAGACTGATATTTAAGAAACTGATGAAAAGTGCTGAAAAAGAAAAATTTGTGTGTCAAAGAAAGCACACTTAAGGCGCGAAATTAGCTGAGCAGATGGATGTGTATGAACTAACGATTACCAGATGCTGTACGATTGAGTGTACTTTACAGAGGACGTATGGACGGGGGACAGCACGATAAGTGATGTGATGAGTAATAAACTAGCCGCGATAGATGTTGCTTTTAGCTTGATCAGGGATATCTGGTATTGAAGCATGATGAATGAAGAGGGATGTATACGCGAACCTATATATAGGTATGGACAAGTCTGAACTTGTTTATTAACTCCCATATGCCTCTTTGTTTGTGGGGAGTCTGCATAGATGCAAGTGTCTACATGTCGAGAATACAAGACAAGAAGAATTTACCCAATGATGTCATGATCTAAAAATAGAACAGAGGTGATGCTGTATAAATAGAACTTACATATGAACACAAGGAGTACTAAATAACAAAACAATGAGCATTAGATATTAAGTAACAGGGAATACTACATATAAATTACATATGAAGTGGCAAATCAAGGAGCATTAAATATTAAGTAACAGGGAATACTACATATAAAGTAACAAAACGGGGATTTTTTTATTTTGCTAATTGCTGCATAGGTGTGCATAGGGTTCTGTTGGAAATGGTGGTTATTACGCGGGTATCGAGATAGGAACAGGGCGGAGACACTGTGGTTTCTGGGGTACCATTACACGGTGAACATGTGATACAGGGTGTTCTCTTTACACAGGACGTACGAAAGGCAGACAGCACGATGAGAGGGATGAGGAGTAATAATATCGCCGCGATAGATGCCGCTTTCAGCTTGATAAGGGTCCTCTCGTATTGATCCATGGTGAATGAACAGGGATGTATACGTGGGCCTTTATATAGGTGTGGACAAGTGTGAACTTCTTTATTAACTCTCATTTGACTCATTGATTATTGTGTATTGTTCAACATAGACGCGTCTGTACTTGTCGAGAACTAACAAAGGAGCATATGACAAGTCTGTACTTGTCGAGAAATGACAAAGGAGCAGGGGAATTAACAATAGTATGGCTCAGACGCGTCTGTACTTGTCGAGACCTAAAGACAAAGGAGCAGGCAATAACAATAGAACAGGGTTTTCCCAATGATGTCATGATCTAAAAATAGAACTGAGGTGTTGCTCTATAAACAGAACTTACATATGAACACAAGGAGTATTAAATAGCAAAACAATTAACAATTGAGCATTAGATATTAAGTAACAGGGGATACTACATATTATGTACCACCGGGCCGGCACGCAGCGCACGCGTGTTATCCGGACGCGCGCGCGGATTATCCGGGATTGTACGCGCGTGTCAAAGGTCACATCCAGGTCAAAAGGTCACCCTTCCGACCCTAAGGGTTTTCCCAATGATGTCATGATCTAAAAATAGAACTGAGGTGATGCTTTATAAATAGAACTTACATATGAACACAAGGAGTATTAAATAACAAATCAATGAACATTAGATATTAAGTAACAGGGAATACCACATATTAAGTACCAAAATGGGGAGCAATACTTTTTTTTTGTTTAAATGGTTGAATTTATTATCCGCATATTTATAATATACATATATATATAGTTCGTCTGACCTACTAGTTTCGTGGTTTTTTCAATATTTACACACATATATGTATAAAGTATAAGCAAACATACTAAAGAAACACACCAAAAAACAAAAAACAAAAAAAAAACAAAAAAAACCTTAAAAACCAGGACACACGTAAAAAAAAGAAACACAATAATAAAATAAATATTGAAAAAACAAGGAGAAAAAAAAAAAAAAAAAAATTGGGTTTCAAGACCAGAATAAATATATTATTTCTTAAGCACGTAATACCATATCAGTTTCTTTTACTTCCAAATATCTGCTGGGACATCATGGTCTAATCAAAATGTAATTTGAACATTTCCCATTTCAAACATGGTGAAAGGTCTAGTTTTGATTCACAATTTTCAAGAGTGTAGTGATTACGAAATATATGTTTGAGGGTTGGAAAATTTAGCTGTCTGTCCAGAAACTTATTTTTATAGATATACATTTTTGTTAATATCATTAGCGTGTTCAGGCCACATATATTTTTTCCCCATCCCACGACCATTTCTTTTGCCGTAATAGTGTAGTCCAGCCCTATTTCCGTTTTTAGCCATTTTTGAAGATTAGACCATAATGGCTTGACCATACTGCACTGGAAGAATAGATGTTCGAAGGTTTCACTTTCTGTTTTGCAGTAGTCACATAAATCGTCACTGGTGATACCAATGCGATGCAGCAGCGACTTTGTATAAATAATTCTATGTAGAAAGCGATAGTGGAAGTCTCTCAATTTGGTATGTTGATAGCAATGTACATTTACTTCAAAAACGCTGGGCCAATCTATTTCACCGATCCCAATAAAGTCCTCCCACTTTAGTTGTGCATTGGCTTTTTCATATTTTTCCGTGTTTAGTATATCATAGAATCGTCCACACCCCTTCTTTTCCCTAGCAAGTACGCCTAGATGATTAGGAAAGTTGGGGTGTATTTCCAGTGTCCTACATCTGTGGAATTTTGATTGATAATCTCTAACCAGCTTTTTGGTATACTTTTTATTACCCTGTTGTAGTCCAAGAAAGTCCCCCGTATATTATAACTAGCCCTAATTTCCTCAAATGATTTTAATGTGCCATTCTCGTTGAGAATATCCTTAATGTAGCGTATTTTATTATCATACCAGTTTTTTATGAATAGACCTTTTATTTTAGAATTTAGATTGTACCATAAAGGCTCGTTAAGAATTTCAGACAGTTCCTGGATTGGTAGTTTTTTATGAACGGATTGCCATGCTCGGAGGACTTCTTTCCAGAAAGGGTTACTACAGTTTTTTATCATATCTGTAAGCCGTTCTCCCCCATAGTTGAACAAGGTTGACGAGAGCATGTCCCGGTTTAGATGTTTCCATTTTTTGTCATGAAATGCTATGCGCCTCATCCATGATATTTTTAGAGCCTGTACACAGTTTTGAAGATTTATCATTCGTAACCCCCCAATTTTGTAATTTTGCGTAATGACACACCGCCTGATTTTATCCGGACCGCCATTCCAGAGAAATGTATACAACACTTTATTAATGGATTTCATACAGGCCTCAGGTGGGTTTGGAAGGGAAAGGAAGAGGTGTATTAGCTTAGACATTGCCAGCGATTTTATGACTGTTATTTTTCCTAAGAGACTTAGATTTCGCATTTTCCACTTGCTCAGCTCTCTCTTCAAATCCTCTATTTTAGATAAATAGTTGTATCTCCACATGTCAGTAAAGTTAACTGTTGTAAAAGTGATTCCCAGTGCAGTAAAGTCGTTCACCCAATCCAGACTCTCTTCCTGACATAGCCTGATGTCAGACCCAGTAAGTGACCCTATCCACACCGCTTTTGTCTTTTCAATATTTATTTTTAAACCGGAAACTGTATAGAATAGATTTAGACAAGCGAGTGCCTCTTTTAAGGAAGCCTTTGAACCGTCAAGGGTTAGCTGGGTGTCGTCTGCATATTGACTGATTTTAAACTCCACTCCTCCTAGCTGTATCCCTTTGATTTTATCATTCTTTCGAATCATGTGTCCAAGGACCTCTGCGCACATTAAAAAGAGGTACGGCGATATTGGATCGCCTTGGCGGCATCCCCTGCCGACATTGAACGATGATGACAAGTGACCGTTTTGTATAATTGATGTTTTAATATTTTTGTAGAAAGTGGCTACCCATTTTTGAATATCATTGCCAAAATTGAACTTTTTTAAAACACTGTCCATAAATCGCCAGGAGATAGAATCGAATGCCTTTTCAAAGTCTATTGACAAAATGAGCCCCGGAATTTCCCTTTCCCTTGTTTCGAACATCAGATCATAAATCATTCTGATGTTTTCTCCAATATAGCGGCCAGAAATAAAACCGTTCTGGTCTTCATGAATAATTTGATCGAGAACGGTTTTGATTCGTTTGGCTATACAAGTTGACGCTAATTTGTAAATTACATATAGCAGAGTTATTGGTCGCCAGTTTTTCAATAGATTTCTTGGTTTATTCGGCTTGGGTAAACAAGTGATGACACCCAGTCTCTGGGTAAGCGAAAATTCTCCTTGATGAAAACTAGTGTTGATTGCCCGGAGTACAAAATATCCTAACTGGTTCCAAAAAACTTTGAAAAATTCCACTGGAAAGCCATCCAATCCTGGGCTCTTATCGTTCTTTGTATCCCTCAAGGCGGCTGTAAGTTCTACATATGATATATCTCCTTCAAGTTCAGCTGCTTCTTTGCCTGTTAGCGTTGGGAGATCTAAATCATTCAAAAATCTATCTGTGTCGACGTAATTTGAGTCTTGTTTAGAGTACAGTTTTGAATAGTAGCGTCTTTCTTCTTCAAGAATGTCTTTTGTATTATATAAGTCGTCTCCGGTATCGTTTGTTAATTTTGTCATCATTTTGTTGGTGTATTGCCTCTTTTCAAGAGATAAAAAATATTTAGACGGTTTTTCACCTTCCTCAACCCAACGAACTCTTGTTCGAAATATAATTCCTTGTATCTTGACATTTCTGATTTCTTCTAGTTTTTTTTGTCTCGTCTAATTGTTTGATTTTAGCTTCGTCTATGCCGACAAAGTTGTTCTGAATTTCATCTTCAAGAAATTGTATTCATCTTCTAATTTCCTTTCATTTTTCGCATTTTCTTTCTTCTTTCGCGTGCTATATTGTATACTTTCCCCCCGGATTTTCATAAGTAAGGTGTCTAGAAATAGTTGTTCGTTTATTAGTAGTTGTAGATCGTTCCTGGGTATATCAGCGAGGTATGCTCTGTTATAAGGTGTTGAACTGTATTCTTCGACAGTTTCGGTGATGGTTTTATTAAGTAGATCGACATAAGATTTATCCTTTAACAGAGAGCAGTTAAATTTCCAGTATCCCCTTCCGCGTTCAGTATTGCTAAATTTGCATTTGATTGTTATAGCAGAATGGTCTGTTCTGTAACCTGGTATTATATTTGATTCATTGATTATATTGAAAATGTCTGTGCTGGTAATAAAAAAATCTAGCCGTGCTTGTTGTCGTGGTTTTCTTCTACGCCATGTGTATTTTCTGTCCTGTTCGTGCATTATTCTCCAGGGGTCGATGTAGTCGTGGTTTTCGATCATATCTTGCACAGTTTTTCTGGCATTAGGATTATTAATGTGTTTATAATTTTCATAGTCCATATCTGAGTCAAGTACGAGGTTCCAGTCGCCGCAAATTATAACCGATGCATTCGCGAAATCGTCAATATGTTTCTGAAGAGTATTATAGAACGATGGTTTGTCCGTGTTTGGTCCATATATTGTGGCGAGGGTGACCGGTGTCTCGTGGATTTCTAAGCCCAGGATAAGATAGCTCCCCAGTGGATCTTCTAACACACGAGTAACTTTGTAATCAAAATTGTTATTGAATAAGACTATGACACCTCTGGCGTTTGATCTAAATGAACTTGCCCAAGCATCTTTTGCCCACTCATTTTTTATTGATTGTATTGACTTGGTATCTGTATGCGTATCTTGCAGGCAAATTATAGAAAAATTCTTTTTTCGAAAATAATGAAAAACGTCCGCTCGTTTTTTGGGGTCAGCCAACCCTTGACAGTTCATTGACACTATATTCACTGTTTCTGACATGGTGGGATTATTTTAAAAGCTATATATATGAAAGTTATATGGGGGATGGAGTCGGGATTGGGTGTTCTTCCCAGCATATACCAGAATGCGTTGCTTTCTAATATATTATGGAGAAACCAAATATTTAAACATTCATGAATATACATCGGTAATTCAGTATACAGAAATATAGCATTGTGCTTGAGAAAGATTTTTCTATAATACTCGGGCGGCATAGCGTAAAACTATGGAAAAAACTAAACAAGAAACAACCCCACCGCGCCACTCTGTGCATTCTTACAATAAACAGGATAATAACCCAGTGCTATGTTAAAGAAAGTAGCGTACTTGTCGAATAATACCACAGAAGAGGTCGGAGCAGTTCAGTGGCATCGCTAATAGTGTGCAATTTCATCTGTTGGGACGAAAACATCCAGACTTGAAAGAGGTGAAATGAAACATACAGATTCGAAACAGAAATATACATTGTAACCAGGTTATGCAGATAGGAAGACAAGTTACAGGTGAGATGATCGAAAATGGTAAGACTACTTACATCCAGTAGCATGTTTTCAACAATAGAGGGGCACAACTCAATAGGCTCTACAGAAAGTAGAAGAACTCTAATATTACAGTTT
>JAVTVY010011344.1:0-54978 GCA_036873755.1 Hanleya hanleyi
GGTAGGATCAAGTTTCTAAGATCATGCATGGTCAAAAATCCATTACCTGTTTCACTATCGGATATGTCTGAAGAATGAGGCTTATACATGTATGCATCATCTGACTCCTCAACTACTGTTATATCAGAATCACTATCTGCATGATCAGAGCTACATTTCTCCTCATAACTCCACTTTGACAGTCTGAAAATGGAGAAATATTTCACAACTGATTGTAATAATAGACAAAAAATTACATACTGAAAAAGTATAATACCATATAATCCTTAACAATATTACAATATAATGTAGCAATGAAAGTCAAATGCATGCAGCCATACTATGCACTATCTCACCAAAGTGATATATGTGCCCTGGTACTAAAGTGATGCAGGGACTAGTGATTTCATACACAGACTCAATATGTTTACTCGGCTGAGCCTATTGTTCTCTCGGCCAACTGATAGCTGGTTATATCTCTTCGCTATGGCAGATGGGTGCTGATTTTGTGAATATTTTCATTGTCAAAGGCTCTGAGGGGTTTTCTCAAAGAGCACAATTATATATAGGTCAGGTGGTGTCTCCATGAGATCAAGCTTAGTTGACGTAGTTAGTCAACAAAGACGTAGCTGAATTTTACAAGAAAATGAACTGATACATATCTAAACATGCAAAGTGCTAATTACCCCGATGTCTTGAAGATATGTAAATAGGTTGACCTGGTGACCTAGAAAAAATGGGTCAATCTCACTGATTTTCAATATGTTTCTTGACCACATGCATGTGGATGCAAATTTGGTGCTCCTATGTGGTACTGAGAAAACAGACGGATGTGCGTACGTACAAGATGACAATACTTCAATGAGTTTTTGCTGTAGATCATGACAAGATAGGTGTCTGGTGTAAGTTCAGTAAGCCTAGGTCTCATCAGTCTTGAGATATAGTGGTAACAAACACTTTGTGACAAATAGACTAACACTGACCCAGTGACACAGAAAATAGGTCGATCTCATTGATTTTGACAGACTATTGTTCCTTAATGATGTGTGGTGTCAGATTGGTGCAAATAGTCAAACTACCTTTGCCATTTAGCATTCTCAGGTATTGTTTCCAGTGCCTTTTCAGTAACACATTTTCTTTTTGGTCTGGTCACTCTCCCTATATTGGAAAAAGAATCAAATTGCATGTCAGTGCGACTAGTGAAGAGAAGTCAGAGATCGAACGAAAAGGATTGGGAACAACAAACAGAAAATTATGAAAAAAACCAAGCTTATTAGTCAAGGAGCAGCTCAACAAAATTATCTTGCTTAACTCACACAACATTACAAGGTCTCAATCCCTCATGGAACATAATTTCTAGGGTAGGCGTGGTGTCAGATTGTGGTCAAACATTTTTCTGTATCAGAATGTTTGTGAAAGGGGTCCATGCCACAGCTCAGTGTATCATTGACTGGATCGCTGCCATGTTTGACAACTTGTTGATTGTTCAACAGCCGCCCGGATGTTATAATATATAAATGTGTAAGCAGATAGCACTTTTTGAAAAAGCAAAACAGAGTTCACTTTGACTTTTGTCACATGACCCAAAGAGGGTTTCTCATAGCCTCCTTTCCTCTGACAAAAGTTAACAACCCAATCAAAATTTTATGAGGTCACAAAATACATACGGCGATAGAGTCGGGTGGGGCGTCAAGAGCGCTAAGCGAGGTTGGTGTCAGCGAAAACATTCAGGGCGGTATCGCTATTAAAGCGAAGCTGTGAGACAGTATCTTCGCTTGAAACATTAGAGGACAGTATCGCTATTACAGCGGGAACATTAGAGGACAGTATCGTTATTATAGCGGAAACATTAGAGAACAGTATCGTTATTACAGCGGAAACATTAGAGGACGGTATCGCTATTACAGCGGAAACATTAGAGGACAGTGTCGCTATTACAGCGGAAACATTAGAGGACAGTATCGCTATTACAGCGGAAACATTAGAGGACAGTATCGCTATTACAGCGAAACATTAGAGGACAGTATCGCTATTACAGCGGAAACATTAGAGGACAGTATCGCTATTACAGCGGAAACATTAGAGGACAGTATCGCTATTAAAGCGGAAACATTAGATATCACTATTACAGCGGAAACATTAGAGGACGGTATCGCTATTAAAGCGGAAACATTAGAGGACAGTATCGCTATTAAAGCGGAAACATTAGAGGACAATATCACTATTACAGCGGAAACATTAGAGGACAGTATCACTATTACAGCGGAAACATTAGAGGACAGTATCTCTATTACAGCGGAAACATTAGAGGACAGTATCGATATTACAGTGGAAACATTAGAGGACAGTATCGCTATTACAGCGGAACCATTAGAGGACAGTATCGCTATTACAGCGAAAACACTAGAGGACAGTATCGATTACAGCGGAAACATTAGAGGACAGTATCGCTATTACAGCGGAAACATTAGAGGACAGTATCGCTATTACAGCGAAACATTAGAGGACAGTATCGCTATTACAGCGGAAACATTAGAGGACAGTATCGCTATTACAGCGGAAACATTAGAGGACAGTATCGCTATTAAAGCGGAAACATTAGAGGACAGTATCGCTATTACAGCGGAAACATTAGAGGAGAGTATCGCTATTACAGCGCAAATATTAGAGGACAGTATCGCTATTAAAGCGAAAACATTAGAGGGCGGTATCGCTATTAAAGCGGAAACATTAGAGGACAGTATCGCTATTAAAGCGGAAACATTAGAGGACTGTATCACTATTAAAGCGGAAACATTAGAGGACGGTATCGCTATTAAAGCGGAAACATTAGAGGACAGTATCGCTATTACAGCGGAAACATTAGAGGACAGTATCACTATTACAGCGGAAACATTAGAGGACGGTATCGCTATTAAAGCGGAAACATTAGAGGACAGTATCGCTATTAAAGCGAAAACATTAGAGGGCGGTATCGCTATTAAAGCGGAAACATTAGAGGACAGTATCGCTATTAAAGCGGAAACATTAGAGGACGGTATCACTATTAAAGCGGAAACATTAGAGGACGGTATCGCTATTAAAGCGGAAACATTAGAGGACAGTATCGATATTACAGTGGAAACATTAGAGGACAGTATCACTATTACAGTGGAAACATTAGAGGACAGTATCGCTATTACAGCGGAAACATTAGAGGACAGTATCGCTATTACAGCGGAAACATTAGAGGACAGTATCGCTATTACAGCGGAAACATTAGAGGACAGTATCGCTATTACAGCGGAAATATTAGAGGACAGTATCGCTATTACAGCGGAAACATTAGAGGACAGTTTCGCTATTACAGTGGAAACATTAGAGGAGAGTATCACTATTACAGTGGAAACATTAGACGACAGTATCGCTATTAAAGCGGAAACATTAGAGGACAGTATCGCTATTACAGCGGAAACATTAGAGGACAGTATCGCTATTACAGCGGAAACATTAGAGGACAGTATCGATATTACAGTGGAAACCGATATTACAGTGGAAACATTAGAGGACAGTATCTCTATTACAGCGGAAACATTAGAGGACAGTATCGATATTACAGTGGAAACCGATATTACAGTGGAAACATTAGAGGACAGTATCTCTATTACAGCGGAAACATTAGAGGACGGTATCGCTATTACAGCGGAAACATTAGAGGACAGTATCGCTATTACAGCGGAAACAGAGGACAGTATCGATATTACAGCGGAAACATTAGAGGACAGTATCGCTATTACAGCGAACCGTTAGAGGATAATATCGCTAATCCTTATTACAACGAAAACATTAGAGGACGGTATCATTATTACAGCGGAAAGATTAGAGAAGAGAATCGCTGTTACAGCGGAATTGTTAGAGGACACTATCACTACAGCGAAATGACAAGAGGACAATATCGCTATTACAGCTAATCATTAGCGAAAAATGATAGTACTGCAAGCACAACGGAAAGATTAACGGGCAGTACCGCTATTACAGCGAAAACATTAGAGGACAATATCGCTGTTACAGCCGAAACATTAGAGGAGAGTGTCGCCGTTACATCAGAAACATTAGAGGGCAAGATCGCTTTTACAGTGGAAAAATTAGACGACAATATCTCTATTACAGCATATCGCTGGTGTATCGCTATTACATCAGAATCGTTAGATGATAGTATGGCAATTACATCAGAATCGTTAGAGTACAGTATCCCGATTACATCAGAATCGTTAGAGGACAATATCGCTATTACATGAGAATCGTCAGAGGACAGAATCGCTATTACATCAGAATCGTCAGAGGACAGAATCGCTATTACATCAGAATCGTCAGAGGACAGTATCGCTATTACACCAGAATCGGTAGAGGACAGTATCTCTATTACATCAGGATCGTTAGAGGACAGTATCGCTAGTGCATCAGAATTGCTTGAGGACAATATCGCTTTCAAAGTGGTGGAGTTGGAGGACAGTATCTTGGGACAATATCGCTATTACAGAGAATCGTTGGAGGACAGTATCGCTAATCGCTATTACAGCGGAAACATTTGAGGGCGGTATCACTATTACGGCGAAAAGATTACAGGAGAGTATCGCTAGTACAGTGGAATCGTTGGAGAACAATATCGCTATTACAGTGGAGTTGTTAGAGGACAGTATCGTTATTACAGGGAATCGTTTGCGAAAAGTATCGCTATTACATCAGAATCGTTAGAGGACAGTGTCGCTATTACAGTGGAAACATTAGATGACATTATCACTATTACAGCATATCGTTACAGGAGAGTATCGCTCGTACATTAGAACCGTTAGAGGAGGGTATCGCTAGTAAATCAGAATCGTTAGAGGACAGTATCGCTAGTACATCAGAATCGTTAGAAGAGAGTATCGCTGTTACATCAGAATCGTTAGAGGACAATATCGCTATTACATCAGAATCGTTAGAGGACAGTATCGCTATTACACCAGAATCGTTAGAGGACAGTATTGCCATTATAGCGAATCGCTAGAGGACAATATCGGTGTTAACAGCGGAAGCGTTAGAGGACTGTATCGCTATTACATCAGAATCGTTAGAGGACAATATCGCTTTTACAGCGGAAGCGTTAAACGACAGCATCGCTATTACAGACGAATCGTTAGAGAGGGAGAGAGAGGGACAGCGAGAGAATTAATATTTCAGCTGCATAGCGACGTTCAAACAATATTCAAAGTACTCTAACAAAAACAATTTTATGAGCCAGCAATCCAGAAGTAATCAACACAACACATTACAAACGAGAGATCCTGAAGGATCTTGGCGCCCACCATTGTCCGATAATTGTAAGCTAATGACAAGAAGATCTTTTTGTCCAATGTTACTAAGAACAAACGATTGATTTGTAATTTTGTTTACAGAATTTCGAATCTGTCGAAAAAGGGACACTGGAAAACAACACGATATCATCTTTCTAAGTTTAAGGAGTTTCAAGGTTTCTAGAAACTGTACTTATGTCGGTTGTTATAGTACAAGAGAAAAGTTAGTCTAAGAGTGAATGTCCGGAGGAACTTTCGTCTTCGTTTCGTAGTTTTTTTTTTGCACGTGTCATCATTGGGTACTGGAAGCGAAGACAAATCTCCTCGACCCTTTGGCATAAGCTATGAAACATACTTAAGATTTTATAATTAGGAACGAATTCTGTTCCGTTTACTGGGCTAGTTTGAGATATCTCTTTTAAGATACCATGCTCGAAAACAGTAAGATGGTACAATACTTAATACTGAAGGGATCCGCGCAGTAATGTTGAAACTTCGAAAGTGTCTGAATCCTGATGAAACACGCAGAAGTCTACAGTTGTCGAGTTGAAACGTTGTGTCACAAGAGTGACGTCCCTTCATGTAGCCGACCCGTCGGCAGACGAAACAGTGGGGCAGTTCACTGGACTAAAGAAAACTGATTTAAAATTTGAAGAAATACATTTTAATTCCGAATTATTGGAACCTCTTGATATGGAAGGTGAAGGTATGGATATTATCTATAGTCACTTTTTAGAATATGTCCCAACGTTTGATCCGCCGACTCGTGTGATGCAATGTCACAACTCAGGAATGCCGTATTAATTTGGAGCGTAACTTGGATTTTCGAATCGGACCAAAAATGATATTTTGCACAATTAGGCCCCATGTGGGACCTGTGTACAAAATTTCAGAAAGATCCATGAAGTAGTTCCTGAGAATTCACGATAACTATGTTTCAAGGGGAAATCCAAGATGGGCACCTGGTGGCCAAATTGGATTTTCGAATCGGACGAGGAAAGGGTATTTTGCACAACGGGAACCTATGTACCAAATTTGAGAAAGATGCATGCAGTACTTTCTGAGAAATCATGATAACAAAGTTGCATGGGGAGATCCAAGATGGCCGCCTGGTGGCCATATTGGATTTTCGAATCGGAAAGAAAGAGGTATCTTGCACAACTAGATCACAAGGGGAACCTGTGTACCAAAGTTGACAAAGATTCACGCAGTAGTTCCTGAGAAATCGCAATAACAAAGTTTCATGGGGAAATCCAACATGGCTGCTTTGTGGCCATATTGGATTTTCGAATCGGACCAAAAAAGGTGTCTTGCACAACTAAACCCCAAAGGGAACCTGTGTACCAAATTTGAGAAAGATCCATGTAGTAGTTCCTGAGAAATAGCGATAAAAAGGTTTCACGGGGAAATCCAAGATGGCTGCCTGGTGGCCATATTGGATTTTCGAATCGGACCACAAAAAGTATGTTGCACAACTAGACCCCAAGGGGAACCTGTGTACCGAATTTGAGGAAGATCCATGGAGTAGTTCCCAAGAAAAAGCAATAACAAGGTTTCATGGGGAAATCCAAGATGGCCGCCTTGTGGCCATATTGGATTTTCGAATCGCACCACAAAAGGTATCTTGCACAACTAGACCCCAAGGGGAACCTGTGTACCAAATTTGAGAAATATCCATGCAATACTTTCTGAGAAATGACAATAAGGCTTCATGGGGAAATCCAAGATGGCCGCCTTGTGGCCATATTGGATCTTCGAATCGGACCAGAAAAGGTATCATGCACAACTAGACCCCAAGGGGAACCTGTGTACCGAATTTGAGAAAGATCCAGGCAATACTTTCTGAGAAATCACGATAACAAAGTTTCATGGGGAAATCTAAGATGGCCACCTGGTGGCCATATTGGATTTTCGAATCGGACCAAAAACGGTGTCTTGCACAACTAGACCCCAAAGGGAACCTGTGTACCAAATTTGAGAAAGATCCATGCAGTAGTTCCTGAGAAATAGCGATAAAAAGGTTTCACGGGGAAATCCAAGATGGCTGCCTGGTGGCCATATTGGATTTTCGAATCGGACCAGAAAAAGTATGTTGCACAACTAGACCCCAATGGGAACCTGTGTACCGAATTTGAGGAAGATCCATGCAATACTTTCTGAGAAATGACAATAACGTTTCATGGGGAAATCCAAGATGGCCGCCTTGTGACCATATTGGATTTTCGAATCGAACCAGAAAAGGTATCATGCACAACCAGACCCCAAGGGGAACCTGTGTACCGAATTTGAGAAAGATCCAGGCAATACTTTCTGAGAAATCACGATAAGAAAGTTTCATGGGGAAATCTAAGATGGCCACCTGGTGGCCATATTGGATTTTCGATTCGGGCTGAAAAAGGTATCTTGCACAACTAGACCCTAAGGGGAACCTGTGTACCAAATTTGAGAAAGATCCATGCAATACTTCCTGAGAAATGACAATAACAAAGTTTCGTGAGGCAAATCAAAGATGGCTGCCTGGTGGCCATATTGGATTTTCGAATCGGACCAGAAAAGGTATCTTGCACAACTAGACCCCAAGGGGAACATGTGTACCAAATTTGAGAAAGATCCATGCAGTAGTTCCTGAGAAATCGCGAAAACAAGGTTTCATTGGGAAATCCAAGATGACCGCCTTGTGGCCATATTGGATTTTCGAATCGGACCAGAAAAGGTATCTTGCACAACTAGACCCCAAAGGGAACCTGTGTACCAAATTTGAGAAAGATCCATGCAGTAATTTCCGAGAAATCGCGATAACAAGGTTTCATGTGGAAATCCAAGATGGCTGCCTTGTGGCCATATTGGATTTTCGAATCGGACCAAAAAAGGTATCTTGCACAACTAGACCCCAAGGGGAACCTGTGTACCAAATTTGAGAAAGATCCATGCAGTTCATTGGAAATCGCGATAACAAGGTTTCATGGGGAAATCTGATATTGGATTTCGAATCACGATATCTTGCACAACTAGGGGGAACCTTACAAATTTGAGAAAGATCCATGCAGTACTTCCTGAGAAATCACGAAACAAGGTTCATGGGGAAATCTGGCTGCCTGGTGGCCATATTGGATTTTCGAATCGGACCAGAAAAGGTATCTTGCACAACTAGACCCCAAGAGGAACCTGTGTACCAAATCTGAGAAAGATCCATGCAGCAGTTTCCTGAGAAATCGCGATAACAAGGTTTCATGGGGAAATCCAAGATGGCTGCCTGGTGGCCATATTGGATTTTCGAATCGGACCAGAAAGGTATCTTGCACAACTAGACCCCAAGGGGAACCTGTGTACCAAATTTGAGAAAGATCCATGCAGTAGTTCCTGAGAAATCGCGATAACAAGATTTCATGGGGAAATCCAAGATGGCCGCCTTGTGGCCATATTGGATTTTCGAATCGGACCAAAAAAGGTATCTTGGGCAACTAGACCCCAAGGGGAACCTGTGTACCAAATTTGAGAAAGATCCATGCAGTAGTTCCTGAGAAATCGCGATAACAAGAAATTGTTTACGGACGGACGACGGACGGACGACGGACGACGGACCACGGACAAAAAGCGATTTGAAAAAAAAGCATATACAATAAAATTTATCAAACAAACCGAGTTTCTCTCAAATAACCTAAAAACAATCTTCTCTTTAAAATGATCTTCTAAAGTAGCTGCTTGATAGAATGCATCTCTTACAATCTTGAAATCTGTACAGTGGATCAGAATATGTTTCACTGTGAGATCTTCGTGACATGGAATACACAAGAGTTCTGTATTTAGTGAGTGTTCGTGAGTTCATCGTGTATGGCCGATTCTACATCGCCTAACCATGGCATGGTCGAAACGTTTCTGGCTGCCCGGATGAGTATAGCCTGTTATTTGATAGTATCGCTATTACATCAGAATCTTTAGAGGACAGTTTCGCTATTCAGCTATTGATGGCTTTTATGACTAGGATGTATTACTGTATATATGCATGTCCAATCGTATTAAATGCTATAGAGTAATCGCCACAGCATTTGTTTCTGATCCATGTTGAAATAATGAAGATCTAATTCTCTACTTCACACAGCCGGTGTCATGTGACACTTTTCTGAAGTAGATATATAAAGATTGTATAACCTGTTCGTTATACCTGAAGCTGATATATGAGTTTTGTTTTATTCCTTTTTTCTGTGAATTGATGGAATCTGTCATCATGAAAAATCATGAGTTCGCAGACAGATTAAACCTTTATTGCGATATCCAGGTGTATCCACGGAATTAAACACATTCATCTGCTGGCACTGTTCCATCGACTTACCACAAATCCAATTATATCTTGGTATTACAGAGCCCACACCGTGTTCGCTTTAGACAGGCTTCCTCTCAGATTCAAGGGAAATGAGCGCCCTGAAGAGCTTTCATGGTACAGTGACGTTGTTTCTCAAGAGAACTTCTATGTTGATTACGGAATGACTTTACATGAACTTTTCCTGTAACTCTCCCGCAATAGACGGTTAATTTCCTGGATATTCACAATTACCTGAATTCTCAGTCTGGACCATTATGGCAGAAACAAGTTATCAATGGCTATCTCGGCGATTTTGCATTTACTTAGCCATGTGACACACCAGATACGTTAGGTATGATAGCATAAGTAATTGGAAATTTTCAAACCACTTATGCAATTATGCAACTGAGATACAATGGAATCCAGAAAACGAACTGAAAATTCATTTGGGAAGTAGAATACTTGTCAGTTATCATATAAAACCGTTGACGGCTTCTCTCTTTTTCGGCTGCAATAGCTGGAGGTGGTCAAGCCCTATGGAATACACATTCTCATCCTCCTTCTTGGGGCGCCTTCATTTTATTCCTTAACTTATTAACGGTTGAAGAGATTCTTGTAAAATCTGGTACAAATATGGACTAAACATTAAGTAGTATCGGGGTCATATGGTGGCTGGTATCTGCGATGTCGTACCCTTCGTACTATCGCCCTATTCTTTACTAGGCCGATGGTATGATGGCACGATGATACGATGTGATGGCACGATGCGATGATACGATGCCTCAATGCGATGGTACTATGCAGAAATTTCCATCGCACTATCGCATCGTGCCATCGTACCATCGCATCGTGCGATCGTAACATCGCATCGTACCATCGTATCATCGCATTGTGCTATCGCGTCTTACCATCGTGCCATCGCCCTAGTAAAAAGAGGGCGATAGTACAATGGTACGACATGGCAGATATCTGCCATCATAGGGTCAATATATTACGCGATCTGATCAAAATTTATTTGAAATTAGTCTATTTCTTTTCCTTCATGGGAGATAATCCGATCCACCATAGTAGAAATTGGTTCAATCTTTAGTTGATGCCCCTGATGTGGATTCAACATGTTGTTACCCTCCAAGTTGATACAAGTAGTACTAGGTACGATAATTGTTTTAGAAGATGAAAATTTATACTCCGTTACTTAAAGACCCCGATTTGACATTCAGTAGGCATTGGTCGTCCATGAAACCGATTCGCATTTATAATCGAAAAAACTTATTTATTCAATAAGGAAATTAATGTTAATAAATCTCAAAAATCCAACTGAGTATAGAAGAAATCTAGCTCGTTTCTTTCAGGAGAGCAGCAGTCTAGGATTCATGATAATGCCTGCAATATAATACATTACCAAAATTATTTTGGATATTTTCTTCAAGCATCGACACTAAAATATTGTTGACTAAACATGTTTGCATCATTTAAGCAAACGAAACATGAAATGGACTCGCATATATTGTACTCATACTGGTATTAATTCAACAAGAGCTTGAACGATAAAGACATTTAGGCTCTGTATGCCTTCGTGAAGTTTGATGCCTACAATGCCCCATGGATACTGTCTTTCGATTATGGGCGCGGAAATTCTTCGTGGACGAGGTTTGGTTGTTGAATGTCGGATCTGACGTTTGCATGGAACAAAGTGTTGTCTGTGTGTAATTAAGTTCCACGCATAACATCATCAGTTGAGGTATCGTGATTCCTTCTCCAATTTTCATAACAAAATGTCCTGTATTACTTGTTCAATAATACTGAAAAATAAATAAGAAATCTCCCTAGTATAATCCGTGGCGTGTCCTACTCCTCCCACTCCCCTTTACTCGTCCTACTCATCCTACTCCGCTTTACTCGCTGCACAGGTGTGGCGCGGGATAGGGTGGGGCGAGAGACCTGGGGTTTTCGCTATCTGAGATTCCATGGGTCAGGCTTGCACACTACAGTAGAATGGGTCGACTGCGCATGCGCGATGAGTAGTGCGCGATGAGTAGTATAGAAAGGGCAAGCGATCTCCCGATCCCAAAAACTAACCCATGGGGATGAATGAACCCATGGGGGTGAATGAGCCATGGGGCTGAATGAGCACTCGTAATAATAATTACGGAAGAACTTGATACTAACGTTCACATGCCGTACAGACATGTATCAACATGGGATTTCTCGACTCTCTATACTACAATGACTCATCACGACCTTACTAGCCGTCTAAGTTCTTTCATAGTATCTGTCTTCAAGAAAACTGATCGCCGATATATTAATGTCAGAAGCCATAACGCATTCTTTGGCTCTACTACATACAAAGGATATCATTCATGGCATGTTTTCTCTTCTTTTCTTTTTTTGATAGAGTTGCTTGGATTTCTCAGTAATAATATCTATGTGAAATTTGGCAGCACAATATATCAACAGCATATAGGTATTCCAATGAGTACTAACTGTGTACCCCTTTTGGCCGACCTATATCTGTTCTATTATGAATACCACTATGTAGGCGCTTTCAAAAACTTATCATTTCAAAGTCCGTTCCTTCTCATTCACCAAACGCTGTTGGCGATCTTCTCGTTGTGGATAATCGCTATATAAATAACGCAGTGGAGGATATATATCATATCACTGGATTTGAAAAAAAAACTACAGATATTTAGAAATATATCTCTATAAAATGAAGCGGGCCTTCTCTTTCATCGAATTTATGAAAAAGAGACGATTACAATTTCGACATCGTAAACTATCCCTTTTTTGGACATGTTGGTAAAGTTAGCAACGGATCCCGATTCGATTCATATTCAAAATTATGCGCGAATATGTGGCACTGCATTCGCGAGTGCACGGCCACATATTCACCAAGATCCCGATGTCCAATTCCAGATTTGAATAGGCGGTCGTGGATTCGCGAATCCAAGGCCGTCGATTCGTCAGATTTTCCGAAGTCTTGAGTGTATATACTTATAGACATACTGACTTGAGAAAAAGGTGCATTGCATGCAAGAATGTACTGCCGCTTATTCACAAACAATTTCTCGCATACATAAGCATGTATTCATAGTCATTTGTATATAAATCGGATATATAAGTATATATGATGCTAATTTGAATATACCGAAAAAGGTCGAACAAGTATATATATGACACTTATAAGATTGTGCTGAGACGATTGAAACTGCTAAAATTAACGCTGTAAATGATCTAGGTTGAATAAAATATTTCAACGATAATTAACCCTATCTGGCCTGGGCTTTTTGGAGCGTATCCTGGCCTTGTGTTGGGGGGGGGGAATTATGCCCCCCCCCTCCCCCAATTATTTTTCTTACCTATTGAGCTAGGGAGCTGAAACTTACCACACCATACCCTTGGGTCAAGTTCTACCAGAAAGGGTAAAAAAATCCAACATGGCCACTTCGATGACGTCACAGTGACGTCATTTTCAAAAACGACATTTTTTGGTCGATTTTCCAGTCAGATTTTCCGAATTTTTTATTTATGCAATTTCTCCGCAAAAACTGCATCATACATTAGTAAATATTTGTGGTGTGAAATAAAATAGTTTTTGTCCACTTTTCATCGCGGAAAAGCAGAAATTTTGAAGAAATATGACGGAAAAACCCCACGTGGTCGCTATCTTGAATTTACCCATGACCCATGCTCATGCAAATAGGCTCAAAATGACTCCAATATGATAAAGTCACGGAGTTTCATCTCTCCATTTTTTGTCGTTCCGGAGATAGCACAGAAAGTTTGGTAGGGAGGCCATTTTAAGCCGGCTGAAAGTGACATAGGTTAAACAAAATATTAAGGACATTGTGGACGGCCCCCGGAACGTTGTGCCACACTGGAAATTGATTAGTTCGAAACGCAGTGCTACTGTGAACATACAAACAACCACCTTTGGCTGGCGCAAATTTAATTTTAGTTTGCAGAGCCTAAGGAAAACATGAATTGCAGGCAAGCACCTGAAAGGTGCGTGGACCCCTCAGCCTTTTTTTTTAGTCCAGCAGGATCAGGGCTGCATCTAGAGCCAATCAAATGAAACAAAAAACGAAAGTGCTGTTGTTGTTGTTCAATTTGAAAGGATTTCTGAAGGAAATACTCCTAGAAAAGGCTTCTGGGAGCCTCAATATCGATCCGATTGCATAGCTGGGTATTGAATTTCATGTTAATAAACCTCTGTTTGGCGCAATTCACTAAAAAAAATTGGACCCTCAATAATGAATTACGAAAAGGAACTGGGAGTTTGGGATCGGAAGCTGCAAAAAATCCCTGGATACAGCCCTGCGGATACAGTTTGTGTGATTTCTGTACCGTATATAATAGACTTCATTTTCACGTGAGTGGTGTGCTGGGATTACAGCATGCAAGAAAGTGTAGCTTTATCAGTGGCAATTTATGCATTGCACAAGTGTGATAACAAGTTAATGGCATAGAAACACACTGATTGACACAGGCCCACCATTATCATTATGGGGGGGGGGGGCATAAGCTCCAGGTATGCAAACTGGTTCAAAATTGCCCAGAGTCAGACTAAAAATGGGCTCTCCTAATCACTCGTTTTAAATAATTTCCAAGGTACAGTAACATGTTTGGTGACAAAAATTGAAGCATTATGTTGTACCAGTTAAATGTGTGGACACAAATATGGTTCATGCAAAAGTTTTAGGATAAATCTGATGTAGAATAGAATGATTTAACAGCAAAATTGAAGAAAAATGATGTCCTTCATTTAAGGTGACGCGAAATTCAGACTAACAGGGGTTCGATACTGCAGGGATTCCCCTGCCAGTTATTTCATATTATACTTCTGAAATAAAATATGTTTTGTGCAAAAGCTTTAGGATAAATCCATGTAGCAAAATTGAAGAAAAATGTTGTCCTTCATTTAAGGCGACGCGAAATTCAAACTAACAGGGGTTCGATACTGCAGGGATTCCCCTGCCAGTTATTTCATATTATACTTCTGAAATAAAATATGGTTTGTGCAAAAGCTTTCGGATAAATCCATGTAGCAAAATTGAAGAAAAATGTTGTCCTTCATTTAAGGCGACGCGAAATTCAAACCTAACAGGGGTTCGATACTGCGGGAACTCCCCGCCAGTTATTTCCTCTTATACTTCTGAAATAAAATAATGTCACCAACCTGTTAGTTATTACTATAAAGGAATAAATTTTAGGTGATTCAGCATGTTTGTGTGAAAAAACAATGTACACTGCATCTCATACATATCACATGAGGCTGAGAAGCTGTGGATAGGAAAAAGTCCAAAACTTTAACATTTAGTGCCCCAGGGGTGGGGAAATCCTCCCGAGGGTAGTGCATAGGTTGAACAAGTGTAGCATCATGTAAGCTCCCAGAATATATGGGAAATGGGGAGTTCCATCCAATGATAATCTTGAATGGACCAGGCTTTCTTGTATCAGGGAACCTTCAAAAGTCACAATGAAACATGCAACCAAGGGTTCCTGATGGGCATAGATAACAGTGCAAAAAGCTAAGCTATCAATAAATAATTAAAAAAATAATTAAAAATCATGAAATCATCATAGCCATCTGAAAATCTAATCATTTCATCAGTCAACATTAAGGAAGCTCTCACCAAAGTTTGGTCAGGCCCGACTTGATAGATCTGCAGGTATTCAGCGGACAAGAACATGTTGATGGGCATAGATAACAGTGCAAAAGCTGAGCCATAAATACATAATAAAAAAAAATAATTAAAAATCAAGAAATCATCATAGCCATCAGAAAATCTAATCATTTCATCAGTCAACATTCAGGAAGGTCTCACCAAAGTTTGGTCGGGCCCGACTTCATAGATCTGCAGATATTCAGCGGACAAGAAAATGTTGACGGACGGACGGACGTACGTACATGGCAAAGACAAGACCCCACAGCCCTATGGGCTGAGGGGTAATAACAGGTTAAACAAAAAATACCGACATTCAGTATATCTATACGTATATACATTAAAAATCTGAAGAATCGACGACCACGGATTCGCGAATCGACGTACAGATACAGAATTTTGCCCTAATGTAATGAAACCATGTCAACATTCAAACGTATTTCCAGACAATATCCCGACATTGGACACATTGTCCATTTAGTAATCAACTAATTTATGAAGAATAATTTCTCCTTGGTCATCCCAGCTTGATAAACAATGGCACCAGGTATCATCAACGGGCAAAAGTTGATAATGACTTGTTTCAATTAGACATTATTAGCGACAAAATTGCTAAAATCGGATTGAACCAGGATACTATGCCATCTGGAGAAAAAGTTTGGACAATTTCTTTACGAAAACAATGAAAGAGGAATTTGCATATCTCGTATTACTTTGTGACAATGACCTTTAAACTATATGGTACACGGTAATTGCCATACTGCATACACATTTCTATGCAGTTCCATTGTTTTATATATGCCTAACAAAGAAATTATAAGTTATCTGGTCAGTTATAATATCGTGAAATGGTTGGGCGTGATTTGTATCAGTTTTCAGCTACCGAAGCTTTGATTACAAGGAATATCAAATGCTTCATACTTGGTAGACTTAGGTATTACACGACGTTGCGGTTGTACCGAATAGTGTAACGATGTCCAAAGGCACCACAGGCTAGGAACACTGATAATAACAACAATGTTACACAGGGTAAATATTGAAATGGATTAATCACATGAGAACTTGAACGGGAATACCTTCGCAATCATCTTTACCTTTGCTACATGTAATTAATTGGATTATTCTCAGGCGAAATAGCACCAAGCAGGCATCCCTATTGATGGTAAGCAAACTGTACGAGAATGACAACTACAACAGAGCCTGTTATTATCGTATTATAGCAATGTGTCCGCCTAGATGATAATACTGGCACTGTGATTTCATCGATTGGACTCTTCTGCTATGGAAGACAATGTGTTAATCAACTTTCAGGCCGAGTTAATTAATTTAGCGAGTCCAACACACTATGATGATAGATGAGAATCTCTGGAGAACAGATCGCATTGACATATTAGTCCTTCCTTGTGTAAGCTCACTACCTTCATGAACAAATTGGTGTCCGGATAATGGTAAATCAATATAGGCCATTCCAAGATATTTCACCCTATTTGTTCAGACCATTGGCATGGTTACGACACTGTGAGAAATAACTGGTCAGTCAATGTTTAATGTATGTCGTTCACCCTTCCAGGCGTGGGGGTGGCAACTTTCTACCGTATTTTCGGAACGACAAAAAAATTGAATGCTGATGCTCCGTGGATTTGTAATCTATCATGTTGGGGTAATTCTGAGCCTATTTGCATAACACCGCGAACAGAGGATCATGGGTAATTTCAAAATGGCGGCCATGTGGGGTACCAGAAAAGTGATGTTTTCGTCATTTTCTTCAAAATTTCTGCTTTTCTGCGAGGCAAAATGGACAAAATCTGTTCACATCAGATTATTATTTACTAATTTATCATGCATTTTTTGCGAAGAAACACAAGGATGAAAAATTCGAGAATTCTAACCGAAAAATCGACCAAATCTGACTTTTTGAAAATGACGTGTATGGTGTTGTAAGTTTTAGCTCCCTAGCTCAAGGAATATTTAGGGGCGGGACCGAAATTCCCCCGCCTCCACTTCATACCTGGATAGGACCCAAATCGCCCAGGCCACACATGTTTAATGTAGGAAATCATAAGAACAGTTCGCACCAAATCATTCGGATAGCACCTTTGACATTTTGTAGATACGTGAACTGAATTCTATTTTTGTTTCTATGCAAACCATAAAGTAGAGAACTTTTGGCCTATAGTAAAATCAAGTTACGGTTAATTATTGCCTTAATAACGTATCTTATTATCGTCTAGGTTAAACCCGTGAGTTATTACTTCGTGTGATCCAATTCATCTTCATCGTACGGAATTAATCGACAGTGAAGAAGAGAATGACAATAACAAGCCCCCAGTCTGCCAGAAACCGCGTTGTCGGTGCTACCACTCATCTTCCTTACCCTTCCTAATTCTACACTGATGTACTGATGAAAGCCATTCAGTATTAGCATAATCAGAGAAGAGAAGACACTTATAATGACTCTTCTCCATTTACTCTCTAAAAAACTTGCTAAATCCTGTGCTAAATGTGTAGATTTTAATCAACGCCTCAAAAATCCAAATAAATGTCAAACAATGTCTAAGAACATTTATTGCAGAAACCTGTCAAACAAGACTTTTTGAAGTATTTCTAATACTGTGGCGAATGTCGTCCACAAAAATATGATGCTGACAAAATTCGATGGTGGCGTGCAAGATATCGGGCGTTGTGTTCCCTAAACTGTAGACCGCTTAACCTTTGAAGGGAACAATCTTGTGGTGGGTTTTTATTGTCGTTGTATGCAAAAGTAGGATTGATGTTGACTATCTTATGAAAAAGGTCTATCGATTCCTGACACGTAAATTATTTCTTGGACGACAACTGAATATTGAATGTTGGATCTATATCAATTTCATGTGAGAACCTACCAGCACCATTGATTAACGTACCAGCACCATTGATTAACGTACCAGCACCATTGATTAACGTACCAGCACCATTGATTAACGTACCAGGACCATTGATTAACGTACCAGGACCATTGATTAACGTACCAGGACAATTGATTAACGTACCAGCACCATTGATTAACGTACCAGCACCATTGATTAACGTACCAGGACCATTGATTAATGTACCAGGACCATTGATTAACGTACCTGGACCATTGATTAACGTACCAGGACCACTGATTAACGTACCAGCACCATTGATTAACGTACCAGCACCATTGATTAACGTACCAGGACCATTGATTAACGTACCAGCACCATTGATTAACGTACCAGGACCATTGATTAACGTACCAGCACCATTGATTAACGTACCAGCACCATTGATTAACGTACCAGCACCATTGATCAACGTACCAGCACCATTGATTAACGTACCAGGACAATTGATTAACGTACCAGGACAATTGATTAACGTACCAGCACCATTGATTAACGTACCAGCACCATTGATTAACGTACCAGGACCATTGATTAACGTACCAGGACAATTGATTAACGTACCAGCACCATTGATTAACGTACCAGCACCATTGATTAACGTACCAGCACCATTGATTAACGTACCAGCACCATTGATTAACGTACCAGCACCATTGATTAACGTACCAGGACAATTGATTAACGTACCAGCACCATTGATCAACGTACCAGCACCATTGATTAACGTACCAGCACCATTGATTAACGTACCAGGACCATTGATTAACGTACCAGGACAATTGATTAACGTACCAGCACCATTGATCAACGTACCAGCACCATTGATTAACGTATCAGGACCATTGATTAACGTACCAGCACCATTGTTTAACGTACCAGGACCATTGATTGAGTTTTGTGGTCGAAATCTATTATAGCAAGATAATTGACCCGGACATACTAATTCATCCATTTAAACACAAGGATGAAAAATTCGAGAATTCTAACCGAAAAATCGACCAAATCTGACTTTTTGAAAATGACGTGTATGGTGTTGTAAGTTTTAGCTCCCTAGCTCAAGGAATATTTAGGGGTGGGGCCGAAATTCCCCCGCCTCCACTTTATACCTGGATAGGACCCAAATCGCCCAGGCCACATATGGTTAATGTAGGAAATCATAAGAACAGTTCGCACCAAATCATTCGGATAGCACCTTTGACATTTTGTAGATACGTGAACTGAATTCTATTTTTGTTTCTATGCAAACCATAAAGTAGAGAACTTTTGGCCTATAGTAAAATCAAGTTACGGTTAATTATTGCCTTAATAACGTATCTTATTATCGTCTAGGTTAAACCCGTGAGTTATTACTTCGTGTGATCCAATTCATCTTCATCGTACGGAATTAATCGACAGTGAAGAAGAGAATGACAATAACAAGCCTCCAGTCTGCCAGAAACCGCGTTGTAGGTGCTACCACTCATCTTCCTTACCCTTCCTAATCCTACACTGATGTACTGATGAAAGCCATTCAGTATTAGCATAATCAGAGAAGAGAAGACACTTATAATGAATCTTCTCCTTTTACTCTCTAAAAAACTTGAGTTAAATTTCACTCAAGTAAGAGTGTAAATTCCTCCCGCTCTAGCCCTTGAGTGAAAAATTTCACTCTAAAATTCACTCTAGTTGACTGAATTTCACATAAGTTGAGTGAGTTCCACTTGAGTGAAATAAACTTGACTCAACATGAGTCAGGTATCAATTTGAGTGAATTTCACACAAACTTGAATGAATTTCACTCACACTTGAATGCATTTCACTTAACTGGAGTGGGGTGAATTTCCACCTTTACTTGAGTTAGCTTTTCACTCGAAAAAGATGTACCACCTGGCCACACACGTTCTGATCACGTGGAGGATAAGTAAAGTGGTGATCTAGCCAAACGGTGCCAAGAAGCGAAACGACACTTGGTATGGAAAAATGTATACATAGACCGGTATTATCAATGCCATCGTATATACTTTCGCTGTGTTTGGTGTTAACTTCTGGTCAACAATATTTATGTACCATTCGGTAACGTCATATACCAACAGCGGATATCTAAAAGGGTACGAACTGTGCACCACTTTTGGCATACTTCTATCTGTTCTCGTATGAAATGAATAAGCATATATGCTAAAACTGTTCAAAGATAACCATTTCAAAGCCCATTGTTTCCAATTCAACAAACGCTAGGCGATCTCCTATCATTGCATAATACCACTAACAACGACGCTGTGAAGGATATATATACCTCCACCACTGGACTTAAAGGAAACTACTTCAAGTCCAAACGGAACACCCAAATTGGACTTACTCTCACAATGGCTCTACGAAATCAGAAGCACCTGCATACGGCGTATACATATCTACTCTGGTAGCATTTGCTAGATCCTGTGCTAAATGTGTAGATTTTAATCAACGCCTCAAAAATCCAAGTAAATGTCAAACAATGTCTAAGAACATTTATTGCAGAAACCTGTCAAACAAAACTTTTTGAAGTATTTCTAATACTGTGGCGAATGTCGTCCACAAAAATATGATGGTGACAAAACTCGATGGTGGCTGGAAAGATACCGGGCTTTACGTTCCCTAAACTGTAGACCGCTTCTCCTTTGAAGGGAACAATCTTGTGGTGGGTTTTTAACTGTCGTTGTATGCAAAAGTAGGATTGATGTTGACTATCTTATGAAAAAGGTCTATCGATTCCTGACACGAAAATTATTTCTCGGGCGACATCTGAATATTGAATGTTGGATCTGTATCAATTTCATGTGAGAACCTACCAGCACCATTGATTAACGTACCAGCACCATTGATTAACGTACCAGCACCATTGATTAACGTACCAGCACCATTGATTAACGTACCAACACCATTGATTAACGTACCAGCACCATTGATTAACGTACCAGGACCATTGATTAAATGTTGTGGTCGAAATCTATTATTGCAAGATAATTGACCCGGACATACTAATTCATCCATTTAATTGCCGGATGAAGTTTCCAATCATCATGTCAACAGATGTTGGAAAGGAACTGTTCCAAACGTTGTTTCAATAACTAGATGAATGAACATATTAGATGTTAATCAAATGCGGGAAGGGTTAATTTATTCAGTGGGATGACCTGGGCCGATTATAAACCCTGGCGAACTGGACGCCACACGGATTACCTTTACCTCGAGTGTTTTCCCTAAGTGCAAATTGGTGTAGAGCTAATGGTGGGTCCCGAAAGGTTTTCCGAGAGGGGATACAATGCTATCGAAAGGCTACCGCTCAGATATAGGCTCTAGAGTGATTGAACTAGCGTATATATGAATATAAGACGGCAAAAGTTAATTATAGCGATGGTTAATGTATAAATGAGACTTTAAAACAAAACTAATTATATTACATGTGTTCCTGTATCCACGATCGCGAGTAACCATGATAACCAATAACAGTAGTAGGGTCTACCCTTTTCGAGAGCGGTTTTCCAGGGAGGTAACTCTTGGTTCCCCTTTTTCTGCCAGGGGGCATCAGATTACAATTAATCACTTCCGGGTCAGTAGCCACGACCTACATTGTTTAGAAATTTGAGAGCAGATCTTTATGGATTTTATGAGCTGCGATTTTTCAGCATTTCTGATACATTTGATATTTCAACTTGCAGATGAGTCTTCAAACTGTACTTCCTGGTGTTGATTTGGGCCACTTTGGAAAAAGCATGGTGGATGAAGACATGATCAGTGAAGGGTGAGAAGGCTCCCTGTTTACAAATTGAATGACATTCTGTAGCACCGATCAGCTGTCAGCGGCGGTAATTTGAAATTTCCATGGTCAACATCTGTCAAGACTTCCACTGGTAATGTCCCACAAGGTAAATATTGACATGCCAGGTGGATTTATGCATTGTGAATTTTCTGGATTTTTGCCGATTTTTAACGCTAATACATAACAAGTAACGAAATTAATAGTAGGCTGATGCCAGGGGGCGCCACCAGTCCCGTATGACGTCACTTCCGGTCTGGGTGAATGGAGCGTGACCTGTGAACTGTATGACGTTACTTCCGGTCTGGGTGAATGGGGCGTGACCTGTGAACATGATAGGATATGTACTGACCTGTCTGTGGGGACTCAATGTCGTTCATCTCCGTGTCTTTTCGGTGAGAGGCGCATGTACTGGGGTTTTTCCCACAATGTCGTTCACCTCCGTGTCTCTTCGGTCAGGTCCGTGTCTTTTCGGTGGGGTCCGTGGGAACATGATAGGAGATTGCAACATTGTTGCACGTTCGCTACAATGTTGCGAAGATGTCACGGAGATCACCGAAGAGACACGGAGGTGCCCGAAGAGACACGGAGATCCCCGAAGGGGGCGAGAGGGGTCCCTAGTGTACCTATGGGGTCGTGTGAGGTACCAATGTGAAGCATTCGTGAAGGGGCATCTGATGGGGTGGGTGTGGGGTTGAAATATCGTCATTCTGCGCATGCGCGGTAGACCAAGTGTATGGAAATAGACGTTTTGGGGTCTAGGGGAGCCCCTAGTGGTCCGATGGAGTCTAGTGAGGCATCAATGTGAAGCCTATGTGAGGGGGCATCGGATGGGCTGGATGTCGGGTTGGAATATGGTTATTCTGCGCATGCGCGGTAGACCAAGGGTATGGAAATAGCCGTTTTGGGATCTAGGGGAGCCACTAATGGACCGATGGGGTCGAGTGAGGTATCAATGTGAAGCCTATGTGAGGGGGCATCCGATGGGCTGGGTGTGGGGTTGGAATATGGTCATTCTGCGCATGCGCGGTAGATCAAGGGTATGGAAATAGACGTTTTGGGGTCTAGGTGGGTCCCTAATGGACCGATGGGGTCGAGTGAGGTATCAATGTGAAGCCTATGTGAGGGGACATCCCACTGGGTGGATGTGGGATCGGAATATCGTCATTCTGCGCATGCGCAATAGAGAAAGGGTATGAAAATAGACGTTTTGGGATGTAGGTGAGCCCCTAATGAGCCGATGGAGTTGAGTGAGGTATCAATGTGAAGCCTATGTGAGGGGGCATCCGATTGGACTAGGGTCTCGGCCGTTGTCCACATTCTGCGCATGCGCAGACAGGGAATTCTGGTAAAAGGGTGTGGAAATAGACGTGTTAGGGTTTAGGTGAGCCCCTAATGATCCTATGGTGTCGTATGAGGTCTTATTTTGAAGCTGTCGTGAGGGAGCATCCACCTGGGCTAGTGTGTCGTTCGTTGTCAATAGTCTGCGCATGCGCAGTCTGGCCGTAGTATAGAAATAGACGTGTTGGGGTTTAGGTAGGCCCCTAATGGTCTGATGGGGTCGAGTGAGGTATCCATGTAAAGCAGTCGTGAGGGAGTATCCGACGGGGTGGGTGTGACGTGGAACTGACGTCATTCTGCGCATGCGCAGTAGAGAAAGTGTATGGAAATAGACATTTTGGCACCGACAGGGGTCACTATGGGTCCGATGGAGTCGTATGACGTCTTATGTTGAAGCTCTTGTGAAGCAGCATCCGATTGGACTCAGGGTTCGTCCGTGTTCAATGGTCTGCGCATGCGCAGTCTGGTCGTAGTATAGAAAGCAGGCATGTTTGGGGATGCTTGAGGGAGTGTGTGTGTGTGGCCCACCCCTAGGGGTCCCTGGTTGGGGTTGGGTGGTGGTGTGGGTTCTGCGCACAGACGTCACTTCCGGGTTTCACTAAAACTACCTTCGAACACAGAAGAGTTCAATGTTCGCCGTGGACGTAGGGTCAACCTCCGGGGTTTTTCCGGCCCGGCCCGGCCCCGCCCCGCCCGCAGCGCGCGCGCGTCATCACCGGCAGTGCGCGGATGAATGTCGGATGAAAAGGTCAAAGGTCACATCCAGGTCAATAGGTCTCCCTTTCGGCAAGGTTCGGCAACAATGTTGCGCCATCGATATACAGAGCTTGAGCCCAAAATGGGGATTTTAAATTAACCTGGGAAGGATGGGCAGGTCCATTTGGACCAATCAGCGGTCGAGAAAAAGAGCCAATGAGCGATCGATAAAAGAACCAATGGACGGGTACTAAAATTTCGCTCACGTCTGCGCCTCCATCCGGGTACTGGAATGCTTTCGCCTACGTCCGCGCCTACATCCGGGTACTTCTATGTAGGTGTATAAAAGTGGGAATGTTTAGGGCAATGCTGCATTCATTGGCCTGCTTGACCTGACCAGCCTGAGCCTGCCTCACAAGCCTGAGTCTGCCTCACCGGAGCTATACCATGAGACGTGGAGAAGATTTTCCAGGGGATCCTCCGGCGCTGTAATCTTTGTTGTTGTTGCTCTCTTTTTTGGACTAACCCATCAGAATAGTACGTATCACGGACTACACCTGTAGAGCTACGTCTAGGCGCGCATGTGTGACATGGTCTATAAAACACGTCTCTCTGGATCCTACACCTCCATTCCTACGGTTTCAGAGCCATGACGGACACTCGTCCCTATGCGACTCGCATTTTACAGCATGCGACCGTGGTTAATTCGCTCACGGGTTACCGAGCAGTGGTTCGGTCCATGTTTTCAGATGGCGACGACAACGAGGGGCGACGCCAGATCCTGAACGAGTTCACAGAAGCGGTCCTCGACAGAGTGCACTCGATGGAGAGATGTGCCATCACTCACCACTACTGGACTATGACAGCCATCCTTGATGCTCGGGCTATGGACCACGAGCGCTCACGCCGGAACCAGCGACGGCTGGTTGGTCTAGTCATGGTCTGTGCCCTATTGACCCTGGCGCTGTGGCATTGACAGTGGGACCTGACTATAAATACGAGGGTCAGACACAGTGTGCGTCATTCAACGCTCGCCATTGGGTCAACCATGTCATCAGTTCTACGAGCCATCCTTCCCCTTACACCCCGGGTGGGGTTACACGTATATGAAGATAAAGTCACCCTCGTGGAAGACCGTGGAGATGTTTGCTGGTCGCGCGCTGAGACCGTATAGAATACGGTTACGCTACACCGTGACGGCTGGACCAAATTTAAACGGGTGTTGAGCGGAGAGCTCGACGGACACCTCACCCACATAAACAATGCCATCTACGTACACCGTGGACACTTCTCCGCGGCCTACGTCCGCGCCTACATCCGGGTACTTCTATGTAGGTGTATAAAAGTGGGAATGTTTAGGGCAATGCTGCATTCATTGGCCTGCTTGACCTGACCAGCCTGAGCCTGCCTCACAAGCCTGAGTCTGCCTCACCGGAGCTATACCATGAGACGTGGAGAAGATTTTCCAGGGGATCCTCCGGCGCTGTAATCTTTGTTGTTGTTGCTCTCTTTTTTGGACTAACCCATCAGAATAGTACGTATCACGGACTACACCCGTAGAGCTACGTCTAGGCACGCATGTGTGACATGGTCTATAAAACACGTCTCTCTCGATCCTACACCTCCATTCCTACGGTTTCAGAGCCATGACGGACACCCGTCCCTATGCGACTCGCATTTTACAGCATGCGACCGTGGTTAATTCGCTCACGGGTTACCGAGCAGTGGTTCGGTCCATGTTTTCAGATGGCGTCCTGAACGAGTTCACAGAAGCGGTGCTCGACAGAGTGCACTCGGGAGAGGTGTGCCATCACTCACCACTACTGGATGTCCTTGATGCTCGGGCTATGGACCACGAGCGCTCACGCCGGAATCAGATGGCGACGACAAGACGAGGACGGCGACGTAGGTGTATAAAAGTGGGAATGTTTAGGGCCAGGAGCTATACCATGATCCTGGCGCTGTAATCTTTGTTGTTGTTGCTCTCTTTTTTGGACTAACCCATCAGAATAGTACGTATCACGGACTACACCCGTAGAGCTACGTCTAGTGTGTGACATGGTCTATAAAACACGTCTCTCTGGATCCTACACCTCCATTCCTACGGTTTCAGAGCCATGACGGACTCGACTCGCATTTTACAGCATGACCGGTTAATTCGCTCACGCCGAGCAGTGGTTCGGTCCATGTTTTCTCGACGACAACTCCTGAACGAGTTCACAGAAGCGGTCCTCGACTGCACTCGACCATCACTCACCACTACTGCTATGACAGCCATCCTTGATGCTCGGGCTATGGACCACGAGCGCTCACGCCGGAATCAGCGACGGCTGGTTGGCCTAGTCATGGTCTGTGCCCTATTGACCCTGGCGCTGTGGCATTGACAGTGGGACCTGACTATAAATACGAGGGTCAGACACAGTGTGCGTCATTCAACGCTCGCCATTGGGTCAACCATGTCATCAGTTCTACGAGCCATCCTTCCCCTTACACCCCGGGTGGGGTTACACGTATATGAAGATAAAGTCACCCTCGTGGAAGACCGTGGAGATGTTTGCTGGTCGCGCGCTGAGACCGTATAGAATACGGTTACGCTACACCGTGACGGCTGGACCAAATTTAAACGGGTGTTGAGCGGAGAGCTCGACGGACACCTCACCCACATAAACAATGCCATCTACGTACACCGTGGACACTTCTCCGCGGCCTACGTCCGCGCCTACATCCGGGTACTTCTATGTAGGTGTATAAAAGTGGGAATGTTTAGGGCAATGCTGCATTCATTGGCCTGCTTGACCTGACCAGCCTGAGCCTGCCTCACAAGCCTGAGTCTGCCTCACCGGAGCTATACCATGAGACGTGGAGAAGATTTTCCAGGGGATCCTCCGGCGCTGTAATCTTTGTTGTTGTTGCTCTCTTTTTTGGACTAACCCATCAGAATAGTACGTATCACGGACTACACCCGTAGAGCTACGTCTAGGCACCCATGTGTGACATGGTCTATAAAACACGTCTCTCTCGATCCTACACCTCCATTCCTACGGTTTCAGAGCCATGACGGACACCCGTCCCTATGCGACTCGCATTTTACAGCATGCGACCGTGGTTAATTCGCTCACGGGTTACCGAGCAGTGGTTCGGTCCATGTTTTCAGATGGCGACGACAACGAGGGGCGACGCCAGATCCTGAACGAGTTCACAGAAGCGGTGCTCGACAGAGTGCACTCGATGGAGAGGTGTGCCATCACTCACCACTACTGGACTATGACAGCCATCCTTGATGCTCGGGCTATGGACCACGAGCGCTCACGCCGGAATCAGCGACGGCTGGTTGGCCTAGTCATGGTCTGTGCCCTATTGACCCTGGCGCTGTGGCATTGACAGTGGGACCTGACTATAAATACGAGGGTCAGACACAGTGTGCGTCATTCAACGCTCGCCATTGGGTCAACCATGTCATCAGTTCTACGAGCCATCCTTCCCCTTACACCCCGGGTGGGGTTACACGTATATGAAGATAAAGTCACCCTCGTGGAAGACCGTGGAGATGTTTGCTGGTCGCGCGCTGAGACCGTATAGAATACGGTTATGCTACACCGTGACGGCTGGACCAAATTTAAACGGGTGTTGAGCGGAGAGCTCGACGGACACCTCACCCACATAAACAATGCCATCTACGTACACCGTGGACACTTCTCCGCGGCCTACGTCCGCGCCTACATCCGGGTACTTCTATGTAGGTGTATAAAAGTGGGAATGTTTAGGGCAATGCTGCATTCATTGGCCTGCTTGACCTGACCAGCCTGAGCCTGCCTCACAAGCCTGAGTCTGCCTCACCGGAGCTATACCATGAGACGTGGAGAAGATTTTCCAGGGGATCCTCCGGCGCTGTAATCTTTGTTGTTGTTGCTCTCTTTTTTGGACTAACCCATCAGAATAGTACGTATCACGGACTACACCCGTAGAGCTACGTCTAGGCACGCATGTGTGACATGGTCTATAAAACACGTCTCTCTCGATCCTACACCTCCATTCCTACGGTTTCAGAGCCATGACGGACACCCGTCCCTATGCGACTCGCATTTTACAGCATGCGACCGTGGTTAATTCGCTCACGGGTTACCGAGCAGTGGTTCGGTCCATGTTTTCAGATGGCGACGACAACGAGGGGCGACGCCAGATCCTGAACGAGTTCACAGAAGCGGTCCTCGACAGAGTGCACTCGATGGAGAGGTGTGCCATCACTCACCACTACTGGACTATGACAGCCATCCTTGATGCTCGGGCTATGGACCACGAGCGCTCACGCCGGAATCAGCGACGGCTGGTTGGCCTAGTCATGGTCTGTGCCCTATTGACCCTGGCGCTGTGGCATTGACAGTGGGACCTGACTATAAATACGAGGGTCAGACACAGTGTGCGTCATTCAACGCTCGCCATTGGGTCAACCATGTCATCAGTTCTACGAGCCATCCTTCCCCTTACACCCCGGGTGGGGTTACACGTATATGAAGATAAAGTCACCCTCGTGGAAGACCGTGGAGATGTTTGCTGGTCGCGCGCTGAGACCGTATAGAATACGGTTATGCTACACCGTGACGGCTGGACCAAATTTAAACGGGTGTTGAGCGGAGAGCTCGACGGACACCTCACCCACATAAACAATGCCATCTACGTACACCGTGGACACTTCTCCGCGGCCTACGTCCGCGCCTACATCCGGGTACTTCTATGTAGGTGTATAAAAGTGGGAATGTTTAGGGCAATGCTGCATTCATTGGCCTGCTTGACCTGACCAGCCTGAGCCTGCCTCACAAGCCTGAGTCTGCCTCACCGGAGCTATACCATGAGACGTGGAGAAGATTTTCCAGGGGATCCTCCGGCGCTGTAATCTTTGTTGTTGTTGCTCTCTTTTTTGGACTAACCCATCAGAATAGTACGTATCACGGACTACACCCGTAGAGCTACGTCTAGGCACGCATGTGTGACATGGTCTATAAAACACGTCTCTCTCGATCCTACACCTCCATTCCTACGGTTTCAGAGCCATGACGGACACCCGTCCCTATGCGACTCGCATTTTACAGCATGCGACCGTGGTTAATTCGCTCACGGGTTACCGAGCAGTGGTTCGGTCCATGTTTTCAGATGGCGACGACAACGAGGGGCGACGCCAGATCCTGAACGAGTTCACAGAAGCGGTCCTCGACAGAGTGCACTCGATGGAGAGGTGTGCCATCACTCACCACTACTGGACTATGACAGCCATCCTTGATGCTCGGGCTATGGACCACGAGCGCTCACGCCGGAATCAGCGACGGCTGGTTGGCCTAGTCATGGTCTGTGCCCTATTGACCCTGGCGCTGTGGCATTGGCAGTGGGACCTGACTATAAATACGAGGGTCAGACACAGTGTGCGTCATTCAACGCTCGTCATTGGGTCAACCATGTCATCAGTTCTACGAGCCATCCTTCCCCTTACACCCCGGGTGGGGTTACACGTATATGAAGATACCCTCGTGGAAGACCGTGGAGATGTTTGCTGGTCGCGCGCTGAGACCGTATCGAATACGGTTACGCTACACCGTGACGGCTGGACCAAATTTAAACGGGTGTTGAGCGGAGAGCTCGACGGACACCTCACCCACATAAACAATGCCATCTACGTACACCGTGGACACTTCTCCCCACGCCTGGGCCGCTACCAAGACCCTACGCGAGGCTTCACCCTAGACCCCGATCTGTGGACAGCCTTCGAGAAAGTGGTGCCTATCGTGGACCAGCTGTTTACACCGGACGAGCGGTCATCAGACGAGTTGGACTGAGCTCGTGCCCTGGGAGAAGCGGCGGCAGAATCCAATGAACAAATGTCTAGCAATGAACCAGACGACGATGCCATTGATTACCCGGCTAGACTTTGACCACCCGATCCTTTGATCTCACGGGGTTCTCCCTATAAAAACGAGAGACAGTCAAATCTGGTACCATTCACGTACTGACCATGACGGAGCATATAATACGGGCGTATCTCAGCTTGACCCCCAAGGTCTTCCTGCACGTTTATGCGGATACGGTTGATATCATGGAGGAGGTGGGAGACATCTGTGATGCGGACCCTACACAACCGTGCCCGGCTCACATTCGTCTGTCCCGAGAGGGCTGGACCAAATTCAAACGGGTGTTGTCTGGTGAACTGGACGGCGACCTCATCCACTTGTGTCACGATGTGTACATCCGACGCGGCCCTTTCTTTGCTCAATTGGCTCGGCTAGATGGGGGTACAGTGCATTTTACCCTTCACCCTGATCTATGGTCTGCATTGGAAGATGCCGTGGTAGATGTGGATCAAGTGCTTATCAAGCGGTCATCAGACGAATTGGACTGGTCATTTACCATGGACACTGTGGAAGCCAACGAAGAAAATCAGAAAGAAACTCCGGCCCAAGATATACCCGTTATAAATAAACGATAGAGCCAGGGTCCATCATCATTTGTCACCATGAAGCGCTGGGAGAAGGTGTTGGATAACTTATACTACAGTCCCGACAGTCCGGCGGCCTATAGTGCATTGTCGGCTCTCTATCGAGCGGCCAAACCCCAGGGGATACAACGTGCCCAAGTCCGAGATTGGTTAAGAAAACAAGACACCTATACCTTACATCGAGCTGTCCGTCGCCATTTTCTACGGAATCGGGTCATCGTGGGAGGAATAGATGCCCAGTGGCAAGCGGATTTGGTCGATATGAGCGCCTTTGCCAAACACAACGATGGGAATCGGTATATCTTGACGTGCATCGATATCCTATCGAAGTATGCGTGGGTGGTACCCATCCGGACGAAAACGGGGCCGAATCTCATAGCGGCGTTCAAAGACATCTTCAAGACCGGGCGCAAACCTTTGTATTTGCAAACCGACGAAAGCACGGAATTCCTCAACAGACCGTTCCAACAGTTTCTGAAAGCCCAGAAGGTGTTTTTCTTCAGGTGTACAACGAGACCAAGGCTTCCGTGGTGGAAAGGTTCAACAGGACATTCAAAGGCCGTATGCATAAATATTTCACCTATAAGAATACAAGGCGGTACATCGATGTTCTCCCGAAACTTGTAAGTGGTTACAATCGAGCCTATCACCGGAGTATAGAGAGAGCCCCCATTACCGTGACCCAACGCAATGAAGCCCAAGTCCGGCGTGTCTTGTACCCCAGGCAATCGCAGCGAACGACGAAAGCGGTGTTCAAGGTCGGGGACCCTGTACGGATCAGTAAAGTCGAAGGTCAATTTGAGAAAAGTTACTTGCCCAACTGGGGCAATGAGCACTTCCTGATTAAATGGCGCCTACCCCGACAGCAGGGAGTCTATGAACTGGAAGATCTTCAAGGGGAACCGTTGCTAGGGACGTTTTACGAGACGGCACGGTGGAGCAGATTTTGAAAACGGAACGTCGACGTGGCAAATTGTTTCATTTCGTCAAATGGCAAGGCTGGCCCAGTTCCTTCAATTCCTGGGTCGCTGCCAACCCGGTGAAACGACTATAAAGCCAGACACCACTACCGTCATCCTTCATTCCACGTCCGACTACAGTGCTATGGACAAACAGCAGCTGCCTCTGAACACAGCGTCTCCCAAAACGCGCAAAGCGCAAGTGGGCTTTGTGGTGATACTGCTAACCCTGCTGAGTGTGTTGTACGGAGGTTATTTTACGACGTAGCCTATGTCAGCAAGTTACTTAACCAACTGAGAACACCAGCCACCAGTGAAACCGGTCTACAGATAGCACCAGTCAACCCCGTATCGAGCCCAGTCACCACCACACCCCGGGTACAAGCCACGTCGAGCTCCACACCAAGCTCCACACCTACACCAAGTACACCCACTACGTCTGAAAACCCACCGGATTTCATCCCTCACAGTGAACAGACAACGACGACCGACGTTGTACCCACCACCATCATCCCTCACAGTGAACAGACAACGACGACCGACGTTGTACCCACCACCACCACTCCAGTTCACTCGTACCAAATTTACAAGAGCGGGTTACCACGACAGCGCATACACCTCGAACCATGGACCCTCGGTGGCAGCATCCCCTCACTTGCGTCATCGCAGGACCGACGGGTTCCGGCAAAACGCACTTCGTCAGGAAGCTCCTTCAACACGCTGACAGCATGATCACCCCACCCATTGCCCGAGTCGTGTGGTGTTACGGAGAATGGCAGGCAGCGTATGCAGCAATGGCCCACATCACGTTCGTGGAAGGCCTACCTAACCTGGCCGATTTGGAACCGGACACCTTGGTGGTTCTGGATGATCTCATGGCGGAGACGGGTGCGCGGGTCACCCAACTCTTTACCAAAGGCAGCCATCATCGACGGCTCAGCATCATCTACATTGTGCAGAATCTGTTCAGTAAAAACAAAGAACATCGGAATATCAGCTTAAATGCCCACTACCTGGTGGTCTTCAAAAACCCGAGAGATACCACTCAACTACTGCACCTGGCGAGACAGATGTATCCCGGCCGCACACCGTTTGCGTTGGAAGCCTTTAAAGATGCCACAACCCCTCAGCACGGGTATATGCTGGGGTGTTTGTGTCTGATGATGGGGATAATAAAAAGAATTAATACCACAGCATGGTTGACTTTGTCTTTGTTCTCTGAAGTAGATAAAAAGAGCAGAGTTGTGGGTTCTAGCATTAGTTGTACATGATGTCTGCGCGAGTACGGAAGCACGCTCCGACGCTCCGTGTATTGAAGACGGCCCCACCAGAGTTGGTCCGAACCATTGTACGCGGTGCGGACCCTGACCTTGTACGCTGTCGGGTACAACCTGTTAAAAGGCAACGTACCACTGACTCCGGCTCAGAAGACCAAGTTGGCCAAGCATAAGACAGGTCTCCGAACCCTAGTCCAGAATCGGGTCCCTCAAACACAAAAGAAAAAGATGTTACAGAAAGGCGGCTTTCTCGGAGCCATCTTAGCACCGTTGGCCGCTTCCTTGTTGGGTCCAGTATTGGGTGGACTCTTCGGCCGACAATGAACCACACGAAAAAAATGGTCCTCGTCGAACCATGGTTCCTTCAAAACCTCCAATCGCCCTACCCTGTGCCACCTATGGTGAAGACCATAAACACCCTCGATGGAGAGATGCCACAGATCTTACAGAGACCGGGGTTAAGCGACAGTGAGAAAGTACAACGGTACAGTCAGACGCTTCAACGGTACATGACGTTCATGCACCAATACAAAACCCTCTCTACCCCACCACCACCACGTGACACACCGCCGACCTCAGCACCGCTCCAACAGCCGCCATTACCAGGGGTACCACCCACAGCCCCACAGTGGGTGGAAGACGAAGTGCTGAAGAGTGTACCTGCATCGTTCAAGAAACAAGCTGGCCTGGTATTACAACGGATGAAACAGAATCCTAACATGACTTGGAATGATAAAGGCGAACTCTTGGTACAGAATCAGGTGGTCACCGGGACCCACATGACGGATTTAGTGAATGACCTGATGCGTAAACGCAGATCGCACACGGATCCTCGGGGATGGGAGGTCTTCGCTCAAGGCTTGAAAGACATGCATGTACCACAGGAATTGGTGGGGAACCCCCACCGCTGGGCCTTTATGCAGCGAACCCAGCAATCGCCGAGTGGCCCACTACCTTCTTGGAAATCCGAATGGGAACCGGAGTCATCCCACAAAACACCACCACCACAACGGGAACCTTCTTTTCAGACCTTTAAAAAACCATCCTTGATCAGGACACCTCACATCTCCAGAGCCGTGACACGTAGCAAGTCAACGCGACGAACACGACGCCGGACACAATCGCCCAAGGCCTGGAACACCTATTAAAACCAACAGCAGCAGCAGGACAGCTCAGTCGCCATGTTTTACCTCACCCTACCCAGTAACAGTTCGCCGGATGTGTTTCCTGACAACACCTTGGCCAAGTACGTGACCCAGTTACCGCAACCGTTGCATTTACCTGGGCGCTGGGAATGTGGCCTCGTGGATATCCAATACCCTTACTCGTGGTACAACGTGCGAGCCAATGAAGTGTGGTACGAGGTGACCTACGAAGGAAAAGACACCCGACTCCCCGAAGGCCAATACGATACTCCCAATGAGTTCATGGGTGGGCTGTCAAGACTGTTGCATTATAAGGCTCTACGGGAGGTCACGAATACTTCAAAACCCATCAAATCCTTTTCCTTCAAGAATCACGTGGACTTCGATTACAACGCACACAACGACAAGGCACAGCTTATCGTCACCGCCAACGTGAGTGTCGTACTGAGTCCTATCCTACAGCAAATGCTGGGTTTCGATCTACGGACGTTCGCTGGTCCCACCGCCCACCAAGGCGAGATCCCGATGGATATGAAGTCGGGTATGTACGGACTCTACGTCTACTCGGACGTGGCGGACAACCACATCGTGGGCGATATCAACACACCTCTGTTACGGGTGGTGCCCATTAAAAAGACGTATGGAGATCAAGTCACCCACAGTTTCACCCACATGCTCTACCTACCCGTACGACAAACCCACATCAACACTATCACGGTGGATATAAGAGATGACACGGGACGACCGGTGGCATTCAAACGCAGGAAAGTGGTGCTGACACCTCATTTTCGACAAGCACGTGCTCCCCACTTTGTATAATGAAGGTGCCTTACGAGTGCGATGCACGCAGCTATATGGACTATTATGCCCAACAGGCCGGCGGTGGCCCTCCGGTCTTTAGTGGTGCGCATGCAATGAGGACATGGACTGGGGAACATACTCGGGAGCATCGTCCCGAGCCTGCCCTTGGTGACGCGTGGGGTGAAAGCAATCGGCAAACAAGCGGTACGCAGTGGACTGCAAGTCGCCGGTGATGTCTTGGGGGGTACGGCACCAAAAGAAGCCTTGAAACGGCGGGCCAAAGAAGCAGGAGGCGTCTTGGTGGCCAAAGCACAACGCACCGTAGGGAATAAGAGACCTGCACCACCGAGACCACGCACCAGTCGACGACCGACCCAGCGACGACGCACATCGAAGACCCAGGATATCTTTTCTTAAAACATGTCCTTGATCCACGCAGAGTCCTGCCCCTCCACCAACAGTGAATTTGAATTGTGGACCGTCCCGCCCACACAGACCAGTGCCGGACAAGGATTATGGGTGGAGCATCTCTCGCTCTCCAGCATCAACGCAACAGGGCCCATCGAGTTCACCATTAGTAATGCGGATACGGCCTATGTGGATTTAGCCCATACATACTTGTATGTGAAAGCCAACATCGTCAATGGAGATGGCTCCAGAATCGTCGACCAAGCAACGGTGGGCTCCACGAATCTCTGGCTGCACTCGATGTTTCAACAGGTGGATATATTTCTCAGCGACAAACTCATCAGTGACTCGACCAACACGTACCCCTATCGAGCCTACATCGAGACGCTGTTGTCGCATGGGCGAGGGGCTAAAAAATCTCAACTGACAGCCACTTTATTCTGCCAGGACACAGCCCAGCACATGGGCGTAGAGAACGACAATGTGGGATATAACAAACGGAAGGCTTTGACCGCGAACGGCGTCGCGGTGGATCTCATGGGTCGACTGCACGCAGACATGTTCATGCAAGACCGATGCCTCTTGAACAAGATCCCCATCAAAATCCGACTGATACGGGCGCCACCGACCTTCCGCCTTGATGGCCACTAACGTAGACGGGCATGCAGCTGTCTATAAGATTGTCATCCAAGACGCAGTCCTGTATGTCCGAAAAGTGAAACCGCATCCAGCCGTTCAATGGGGACACCTCAAAGCCTTGGAAACAAAACCAGCCCAGTACCCTATCCGACGTGTGCAAACCAAAGTGTTCTCTGTGTCTGCTGGAAATATGAGCGCCAACAAAGAAAACCTGTTCCTGGGGGAACTACCCAAGCGATTGATCCTGGCCTGTGTGGAAAATACCAGTTTCAGCGGAGCCTACCCAGAGAACCCGTTTGACTTTAAACATTTCGGCATCAATTTTGTGGCCCTGCATGTGGATGGACAACAGGTCCCAGCCACGGCCTTAACACCGAACTTTGGGCGCGCGAATTTCATTCGAGCCTATCAGAGCCTGTTTACAGCCACCGGTCAAATCAACCAGGACGAAGGGAATATGATCAGTCGGGAGGACTACGCGAACGGATACACGCTGTTCTGTTTCGATTTGACCCCCACCTTAGAGAACGACCATCAGCTGGCCCTCGCCAAGCAAGGCAATTTACGGTTGGAAATCCACTTTGCACGAGCCCTCCGGAGCACCGTCAATGTGATCTGCTACGCCGAGTTTGACAACATCATTCAAGTGGACAAAGCGCGCAACGTCCTGTGTGACTTCTCCACCTAACATGGATACAGGCCAGACAACCACCGTGCTGGAGAATGACCCAGAGACACGTATGGTCTTTCAAGGGGTGTTCGCCCGAGATGTGTTCCCATTAGACCGTATGTATCCTGCTGCTTACGTTCTCAACACGGACCCGATGGATCGGCCCGGTGAACATTGGGTGGGCGTGTACTTGACAGAACAGCAGGGCGAATACTTTGACCCGTACGGCCTGCCACCCCTCCATCCCGATTTAACAGACTTCATGGATCAAGGCACAGAGACGTGGTTTTGGAACAGTCAAACGTTGCAAAGCCTGACCAGTAGCGTGTGCGGACAATATTGCTTGTTTTACCTGTACCATCGATGCCGGGGAAGATCCTTATCTACCATCGTACAGATGTTTGACGAGTACCCCAAGGCCGAGGACCGAGACGTACTCGTATATGACTGGGCCGCCCATCATTTCAATGTACAAGCCCCGTTCTGGCCTTAAGTTCTTTCAATGTACAAGCCCCCCTGTTCTGGGCTTAAGTTCTTTCAATGTTCAAGCCCCCTGTTCTGGGCTTATATTTTATAGATTTCAATGTACAAGCCCCCTGTTCTGGGCTTCAGTTTTCACGTGGTTGTTCTCACGTTGTTGTTGTTGAATAAAAAAACAAAATGAGATCTCACCCCAAAAAAACCTGTGTTGTGTGTTTTCTATATGAGCATAATGCATGAAGGCTATAACAGACATGTGGGGATTCAGTGAAACTGGCTTCTAACACCGTGGGGAAAGTAGCCCATCAGTGGCCTAGGATAATCCGAAATTCACCCGCGCAGGCGTGCGGCCGGATAAGGCGCGCGAGCGCGCTGCGGCCGGAGTAACCCGCGCGTGCGCGCGCTGCGGCCGAATAATCCGCGCGCGATGCGGCCGGGGCGGGGCTGGGCCGGGCCGGGCCGGAAAAAACCCCGAAGGTTGAACATCCGGACCCTACGTCTAAGGGGAACATTGGAACTCTTTTGTGTTCGAAGGTAGTTTTAGTGAAACCCGGAAGTGACGTCTGTGCGCAGAACCCACACCACCATCCAACCCCAACCAGGGACCCCTAGGGGTGGGTTACACACAGACACTCCCTCACGCATCCCCCAACATGCCTGCTTTCTATACTACGACCAGACTGCGCATGCGCAGACCATTGAACACGGACGAACCCTGAGTCCAATCGGATGCTGCTTCACAAGAGCTTCAACATAAGACCTCATACGACTCTATCAGACCCATAGTGACCCCTGTCGGTGCCAAAATGCCTATTTCCATACACTTTCTCTACTGCGCATGCGCAGATTGACGTCAGTTCCACGTCACACCCACCCCGTCGGATACTCCCTCACGACTGCTTTACATGGATACCTCACTCGATCCCATCAGACCATTAGGGCCTACCTAAACCCCAACACGTCTATTTCTATACTACGGCCAGACTGCGCATGCGCAGATTATTGACAACGAACGACAGACTAGCCCAGGCGGATGCTCCCTCACGACAGCTTCAAAATAAGACCTCATACGACACCATAGGATCATTAGGGGCTCACCTAAACCCTAACACGTCTATTTCCACACCCTTTTCCCAGAATTCCCTGTCTGCGCATGCGCAGAATGTGGACAACGGCCGAGACCCTAGTCCAATCGGATGCCCCCTCACATAGGCTTCACATTGATACCTCACTCAACTCCATCGGCTCATTAGGGGCTCACCTACATCCCAAAACGTCTATTTTCATACCCTTTCTCTATTGCGCATGCGCAGAATGACGATATTCCGATCCCACATCCACCCAGTGGGATGTCCCCTCACATAGGCTTCACATTGATACCTCACTCGACCCCATCGGTCCATTAGGGACCCACCTAGACCCCAACACGTCTATTCCCATACCCTTGGTCTACCGCGCATGCGCAGAATGACGATATTCCAACCCCACACCCAGCCCATTGGATGCCCCCTCATATAGGCTTCACATTGATACCTCACTCGACCCCATCGGTCCATTAGTGGCTCCCCTAGATCCCAAAACGGCTATTTCCATACTCTTGGTCTACCGCGCATGCGTAGAATAACCATATTCCAACCCCACACCCAGCCCAACGGATGTCCCCTCACATAGGCTTCACATTGATACCTCACTAGACTCCATCGGACAACTAGGGGCTCCCCTAGATCCCAAAACGTCTATTTCCATATCCTTGGTCTACCGCGCATGCGCAGAATGACGATATTTCAACCCCACACCCACCCCATCAGATGCCCCTTCACGAATGCTTCACATTGATACCTCATACGACCCCATCGGTACACTAGGGACCCCTCTCGCCCCCTTCGGGGATCTCCGTGTCTCTTCGGGCACCTCCGTGTCTCTTCGGTGATCTCCGTGACATCTTCGCAACATTGTAGCGAACGTGCAACAATGTTGCAATCTCCTATCATGTTCCCACGGACCTCACCGAAAAGACACGGACCTGACCGAAGAGACACGGAGGTGAACGACATTGAGTCCCCACAGACAGGTCAGTACATATCCTATCATGTTCACAGGTCACGCCCCATTCACCCAGACCGGAAGTGACGTAATACAGTTCACAGGTCACGCTCCATTCACCCAGACCGGAAGTGACGTCATACGGGACTGGTGGCGCCCCCTGGCAGAAAAAGGGGAACCAAGAGTTACCTCTCTGGAAAACCGCTCTCGAAAAGGGTAGACCCTACTACTAATAACTGTGAATGATGATGGAAAACTTCAGTTAAGGAGAAATCAGCTCCGTGTTACAGGGTACAACAGTCTTGAGTTTACAGTGGGTATGGTATGATGTTTCTTGTATTCTCATTTGAATGGTCGTTTCCCAAATTCAGAATGTCAGTACATCCCTGATCTCATATCCTGAAATGGAAATATGAAATTAGCTTCTAGATTAATTTTTCTTAACCTTCTTGATGTGAGATTCTATTTAATGTTTCTGTCTAAACATTTTTAATGGACGACGAATGAATATTGCGGAAATTCCTTATTGGACGACGGCTGAATATTGAATGACGGACCAGACGCTTGTATTTCATGGATCTGAGAAGCGAATATCATCCATATGTTCAAACTACAAAAACATCTCATTGACCTCCAACGAATGAAATAATGACGTGTTTAATTGGAGCATCATTTACCTGTACCTTAGACAGAGTTGCTATTCATATACTCAGGTCGATTGCCGGCGCTATTTTCGATATTCTGATAATAATTCTGAACCTTCTGGGCAAGAAGCCGTTTGAGATGTTACATGTAATTCTAATACTCGTTTCTTCGCGAAAAAAAGGAAAGAATTGCATCATCTGCCCACGAGCGCTTGGATGGATGAAGAGGTTGATAGAAGGATGCACGTAATTACCGTGCAGTGGATTTACACAAGCGAAACTTTCTGTGAAATATGGTCCACAAGACATACATCTAGTGGTCGTGTAATAACGAAACACGACTGTCTTTGATGCACCCGATACGAATCCTCTACATGTTCTTTCGGAAAACCGAATCAGAGCTTAAAATTGAACCGTTGTAGTCAATTTGGGAGCCTTTCGATACAGCTCTCACAGCCCTCACAGCTCTCATGGCTGTATTGGATGACTGTACATCATACTTTTGGATACTCTGATGAGTGACGGAAATACTAGGAAATGGAGGTTATGACATCACTAAATTACATAATTGTCATATGATTATTTTACGCGAAATTAAAGATTATCCGCAGCTTTCAGACAATACATTTCAAGTATTAATTTAATGCTCAGTTTTTAAGGTTGAATAACTGGATCTTCACTTACATTTACTAAAACTACCCATCATACCCAGGCATGATTTGTCTGACAAAGTCGAGCCATGACAGAATACGATTTTGCCTCGACGAGGACAAGTCGTTTTAATAGTATGCATACCGAACAACACCAATGACCTCTCCGAATATGCCATATTTGAGCAAATTAAGCGCCAGGCATCCTGTTGTTCATTTCGTCCCCTATGATTAATACAAACGCCTCGTCCGTCATTCAATATTCCGCCGTGGTTCATTAAAGAATTTTCGCGTTCATAATCCAAAGACCTAATTCGAATAACATTTCCATCAAATTTCAAAAACAAATCATAGTATAGATAAAAATAGGGTATATTTTGTATCATTTAGAAAGTGATCGTATAACAGTATTTTCGTTATTTTGGGATAACACAAATTCTAGTGCTGAAAATTTGGTCGAGTCCCGTGCGGGATTCGAACCAACGACCCCAAAGTCAGGCACCTAATCGCCAGCACTGTATGTCGGCGATCTAAACCACTCGGCCAACGGGCCTCCCATAGGGTAGTTTTCTGCAAGAGAGAAGCAGTCAACAGTTTTCAATGATGCCGACAAGACATCTGTTCCAAAAATATTCTTAATTCAATTAGTTTCGTTGAGTATGATGTATCTCAGTCACAATTTAATTGTGTTTGTTCATATTAACACCAGGCGAATATTGAATTACATGCGTTCATACGGCCCCTTGGCCCGGGTGAAGCAGAACTAGACACGTCACGAAAGGTGACGTCATAGACCTTGCACGCTATGCTCGCACTTCACTATCAGCATGCGATAGGTTTCGTCAAATTTGAGAAACATTGAATGGAGGCGCTTGATTGTATAGCACTATTTTCCAACTTTCTGCAATACGGTCTTGTGACGTTGATTAAAATCGTCCCATTTAACACAGGATCTATCAAACGCTTCCAGGAGAAATATGTATACGATCGAATAGTTTACGATGCCGATATTGTAATCATCACTTTTGTAGTAAAGTCGTCGATAGAGGAAGCCCGCTTCATTTTTATAGATATATATGTCTGAATATGATGTGCCGTTAGGGCTATCTGAAGTGTCTTTCCATTTCAGAGAAGGTGGATATATATCCTTCACTGCGTCAATTATATAGCGATTGTCCACAGCAAAATGATCGTCATTTGGAAAATGAGAAGGAATGGGCTTTGAAATGATCGTTTTTTTGAAAGTGCCAGTGTATAGCCGTATTCCTAAGAGAACAGATATAATTCTGCCAAAAGCGGTACACTATTAGTACCCATTGGTATACCTATATACATGTATAAGCTGTTGATATATTGTATTTTCGAATTTCACGTAGATATTATTAATGAAATATTCAAGGAACGCTATAAACATCACATGAATGATATCCCTCGTATGTAGTAGAGCTACCCCGGTATTTCTACACGTATTCATATATACAACAGTTATTTCACCCAGCATTTTCCTTTATTTTCTTCAATGAAATATCCCAATATTTCCCCTCATTGTGCCTAAATATACATATACCTGCAATATGGTGAGTGAAGCTCTCAATCAAAGTGTTATGTTGCAGCGATATACGCTCAGCCACGAGATCAAAAATGTTTTTTGTTTATATTTTGCCCCAGTTATCAATGAAGACGTCTCAACAGTATACTTTCAGTCCTCGCATAGCCTTTTATGAACAGGCACAACCAATCGGGTTCAAATAAAGCTCGAAATTTTACGGCATATTATAATCGAAGCACCTTATTTCCTGGTGATGTTCTTCCAGCAAAAATGAAGATTTTCTTCCAGCATCATTTCTTGTCTCCCAAATCCTCAAGAAATAAGGCGCTACGATTGTGGATTAGTTTATGGGTCAAGCCTATCCACGGAGCCAGGATGGCAAAGAAATTAGCTCATTTCGAACCTTTCCTTGCTATACTATCCTAACAGAGAACTAATTCCTTCTCCCTGATCCAAATTAAGCTCTCACTTTGATGTATTGGCAATATGAATATTTAATATGATATTGGTGGTATTACACATGACCCGATACATACATTCCACTATGCCCGATGAATAAATCTTCCGGACAGAGAATGGCTATAGATGGTGTGTAGATATACGATAACAGTCTATTACTTAAATTAGTTATTAGGGTAAAGATAATTTATCACATGAACGCGTAGCACGATGCAGATAAAGTAACCCTAGAATATATATATATCAAATGAGAAAATCTTATATCCCAGTGATCAGTGTATTCTAGTATGTCTGTATGTACATACAAATAGCTTGTACATATTATGTATATGCTCCTGAATCTGACAGAATACATGCTGATATATAAAACCATGACCTCAATATTCGGAGTTACCTTCATCCTGGAATATATTACTTATCGGTATATTCTGATGGTGGAGCAGAATTGCCAGTAATAAGTGACTGCTGATACTATAGGATCATATTTGATATTTAATGCACCCACGGTCCGCGAGGATGTGCTGCGCATCACTAATTGAAGGATCTCGTTCATATGACGCTGCTAACACTCAGATACAGAACAAAATTAATTAAATAGAAGCTGGTTTCGAATTGACGCCAGCAAGACAAGGCGAGTTGTTCCAGTCATCAAACAGAGCAATTTGCAGACTCTGCAGCATCTTTTAGTCGAATATTTTTCTGATGTGTTTTGCGCCGATTTTATTCTGTGAAATATCTTACTTGTTTAGGTGATATTAGTTTAAATGTTGAATTTATTGACAAACGCTCAGATGACAAGGTCAATTTAAATCGTTTCCAGTGAGAATCATTGCTCTATGTTTTATACACAAGGTAGGATACCTTCATGAAAACTGTACGATTGGATTGGTAATTCTTGGAATATATAAAATATGATTCGATCTGAGTAAAAATTTTGAAGGATGGGAGTTCTGGAGGGAAAACGTAGAACACGCATGTCGGTATTAATTGCGTTGTCGCAAACAAATGGATTTTATTCGAGATTTCTTTGACTCTGGAGAAGACCAAGAATAATGTATTTGTATGTATATTATTTATTTGCTGTATGTCCCAGATCTGTACTGTTAGCCATCGTATGTGTGTGTCAATATGTATGTGAATGTGTGTGTACAAATTGGGACATTAAGTAATTAAGGTATATTAGCTGCATTATAAGGGCTTTACCACTCCGCGGCTGCTGCCGGGGGGCTCCATACTCAACAGTGATTGTAGTCCTAGTGGTAAATAATATATACATCCGAGTGCTAAGTTTGGCGCATCAGACATGTCAGGGGTAGACGCGGAGAAAGGCGCTCGTAATGATTCTTAGCGTTTGGTACTTAAAAGGGGACTTTCGTTATATAAAAACTCTTGCCAGTCCACAATTGATCAAAATCTGAATCTTCTGTTCCCATTTGTATACGTCGCCAGATATGTTTCTTTTTGTCTGATGTGTAGACGTTGTAATGTATATTTGTTGATCCACATATTTATGTGTATTTATGTGGACACCCGCCCGCGTAAATATTCTCGTTATAGTTGATGTTTCGAAAGAAGGAATATGAGAATTTCTGTTTTTATATCCGCTGTCTGTATGTATGTCAAATGTTTGTTTTGTAATACGGTTTTTGTATGTCCATGTATCTAAACACCTCAACAAAAGTAAGTTCCCCCCTAAACATTGGCTAATATTTTCTAAGATAGTTATGCGATTGTAACGAGATTTCTCGCAGAGCATCAGTTTGACCAGCGCAACAATCAGTGAAAATGTTTACCCTGTAGGTGGTGTTATGCCTGAATGAACATGAATTCAATGTAAGACGGTCGCATTTCAAAAATTGCAAAACAGATTATCAAAGACAAATTTTATTCAATCACGAACAGATCCTAACCGGTAGCGCAAAGACAGTGATATCCAATCACACGGTTTGACTAGAGCAACATTCGGTGAAAATGATTTCCCTGTACGTGGTGCTATGCCTGAATGAGCATGCATTGAATGTAAAACAGTAGCATTTCCATAAATTGCAAAACACATTATCAAAGACAGATTTTATTCAGTAACGAACAAATCCTATCAGGTAGAGCAAAGACAGCCCTATCCAATCACACGGTTTCACCAGAGCCATAATCGGTGAAAATGATTACCCGGAGGTGGTGCTATGCCTGAATGAGCATGCAACACCTAAACAAAAGTAAGTTCCCCCTAAACATTGGTTAATATTTTCTAAAATAATTATGCGATTGTAACGAGATTTCTAACAGAGCATCAGTTTGACCAGCGCAACAATCAGTGAAAACGATTACCCTGTAGGTGGTGCTATGCCTGAATGAGCATGGATTCAATGCAAGACGGTCGCATTTCAAAAATTGCAAAACAGATTATCAAAGACAAATTTTATTAAATCATGAACAGATCCTAACAGGTAGAGCAAACAGAGTCCTATCCAATCACACGGTTTGACCAGAGCAACAATTCGAGAAAATGATTACCCTGTAGGTGGTGCTATGCCTGAATGCGTTGTCGTTCCATTCAAAGATTCCATCAATGTATTTTTGGATATGATTTAAATTAGGTCAACGGAAGTGTACTGTGGTATTTGCCCATTCGTCTATATTGTTATGAAACCGAACTGCGGTGCCCTATTGTTAGATCGTCGTGGTCTCGGAAGCGATAGAAACGGGGCTCAATCCCTGAGAGGGTCGTAACAAAGACTCGAAACTTGTTGTTTCCTCGATAACACTCAGCATGAAGAGGATAGCACAATGACTGGTTGGTTCAGTATATTGTGATTGGGCGTGATGTCATGTCTGCCAATGCCAAGATTTTTGAGTGGAAACACTATACAATGCCGGCATTAGGATTGCTGTCACGAGTATCCCCCTCCCCCGGTCGTGATATAACTGTAAGTTGTTGAAAGCAACGTTAAACTCTACTCACTCGCTCACTCAATGTTGTTTTGGAAAGGACCGTCTTACCTCCGAAAACAAAGAGAAGTTACCGTACGAGTGAAGTGATGATTTTTAGTTAAGACATAGACTAGAACTATCAAGAAATATGACAATCAGCAAAGATTTCCCGTCTGTAGCGCGATATCATTGCAAAGACGTCATATTCCATATTTTCATCCTGTTCGCCTACCCGGTGTAATTGCTTTATGTATTTAACGAGCATTCGTTTCCCATGTCAGCATCAAATCTAATATCCAAGTATTTTCTCGAGCAATTAGACGATAAGTATCTGTAATCTAAAGAGGATTCTTTGCTGTCTCAAACTAACGTTAGAGGATGTTTCATCAACTTATTCCGCAATTCTGGGTGATAAATACCGCGATGTGAGAGGTTACTGATAGAGGGCAGAAATCAATAGCTATAAAAGTACGCAAAGATGAGATCTTCCAGATGGGCCATCATTTCTGTTGGCTCTTGCCATCAGAACACGTCATGCATCCGAATGAAAACTGGATACTGGCATTAACTTTTTCTGCCCAATGCTATGTAGTAGTGCATGCTATAGATTCAACACATGTCTTCATCCCTCACATGACTAACATTCTACTCGTTCATATCTTCGGCCATCCTCGATGAAACCAGAGGTATCTCTATCCTAGATATAGCCCCTGGTACGCTTGGGCAATGTATCGTGATCAACAACACACGGGGACATCCTGCACATATTGACCAATCAGATCACTTAAGCACCGCGACCATGACCATACCAACAGATTCGAAAACACCATAGCTTGTGCGATATCCAGTGGCAGAAGAACATGCACCTTTTCAACAACCATGAACATTAATAAATATAAGGAAACATAGTTTAAAACAAAATCTATTTGAAGAGAAAATAAACCCATTCATCTCCATTCATCTACCATCAAACATCCAACAAGCCAGGCAAATGTAGAAAACACCGAAAGCTTAAAAGGCGGTCCGCGATGTCAGTGTATCCGACCTCACCTTCCCACTGAAGGACTTGAATTGGGTTGAAACGCACGGATTTCTATAAAATTTCACTGGTCTATCCATTAATATTTTATTGTTATGCGTGCATGGATTAAATATTTTGCATTCGGTATCAGCGAATAGTTTAACAGCGAAAGTCAAACCCAAACGTATTTTATCATCGGCGCAGTTTTTCTAGGTCACGTAACTGGAGTGTGGGCGGAACGCGGTTTGCTATGCAAGTTGGTCAAGGGTTCGCCTTTGGCTCACAAATATAAACCTTGACGTGGTGAAGATGATCTTCGGCAGGCCCTAACAAGACTAACATTCTACTCGTTTCGCCGATCTATGTCTCCCAAAGAGTGTGCACGTGATTATGTCCCCATTACTGTAGGCACGAAAACATATAGTAATCGTATGATGGCCGAGAGGGGCCATCGCGTCTTTCATTTCTAATTTAACGCGATGGAGCGATGGAGCTATGCGATGCGCGATGGAGCTATGCGATGGAGCGATGAAAAGTCGATGAAAAGTCGCGCTATGCGATGCGCGATGAGGCTATGCGATGGAGCTGTGCGATGCGCGATGGAGCTATGCGATGAAGCGATGGAGCTATGCGATGAAAAGTCGATGAAAAGTCGCGCTATGCGATGCGCGATGAGGCTATGCGATGGAGCTATGCGATGCGCGATGGAGCTATGCGATGGAACGATGGAGCTATGCGATGAAAAGGCGATGGAGCGATGGAGCTATGCGATGAAAAGGCGATGGAGCGATGGAGCTATGCGATGGAAAATCAGGAATGAAAGACGCGATGAAAATGCGATGGAAATGCGATGGAGCGATGGAGCGATGGAGCTATGCGATGAAAAGGCGATGGAGCGATGGAGCGATGGAGCTATGCGATGGAAAATCAGAAATGAAAGACGCGATGAAAATGCGATGGAAATGCGATGGATCGATGGAGCGATGGAGCTATGCGATGAAAAGGCGATGGAGCGATGGAGCGATGGAGCTATGCGATGGAAAATCAGAAATGAAAGACGCGATGAAAATGCGATGGAAATGCGATGGAGCGATGGAGCGATGCGATGAAAAGGCGATGGAGCGATGGCGCGATGGAACTATGCGATGAAAAGTCGATAATTTTCTCGAGTGTGTGGCGAATTATACTTTTCTCCTGGGGTAATTAAAGAATCAATAGATCCGATATCTCGGCGATGTATTACATGTAGATGCAAATAACATACCATGCGATGAGATACCATTCAGAATACCATGGAAGTATCAATAGTTTCTAAGAAAGAATCTTTCCGAAATAGATTGACGAAGGTAATACAGTAAAATAACTTTATTCTTAAGAAGGTTGATATATATAATTTAAATATTAACTATATACATGAACGTCACAGGACAACTCCGACGCGAACTGAGTTCTTGGAAATCTCCACCCCCAGTTGAAATCCTGCCTATATTAAGATGGGCACTGCCCAAGTCAGAATCAGCAGTGATTTTCATCAAAAATCACCAGAAATTTTCATCAAAAGTAGGTCAGCTCAGACCGTGTTGGTAACAGTCCCCTAATGCACCTTCATGCCAAAAATCAAGGTTCTAATGTCGACGGTTCTCCTTATTTTGCCGACGAAAGTATTCGGGTGGACTGACTGACCGACTGACTCATTACCGGACAATTTGCAATCTGTAGCCTAATTCGTAGGAATAATTCAATCGAAAGGTATATCAAGCTTTGATCATGTCAAGAACACAGTCATAGATATTTTATATTTGTTGGGACGCTCCATCGCTCCATCGCATTTCCATCGCATTTCCATCGCGTCTTTCATTTCTGATTTTCCATCGCATTTTTCATCGCGTCTTTCATTTCTGATTTTCCATCGCATTTTCATCGCGTCTTTCATTTCTGATTTTCCATCGCATCTTTCATTTCTGATTTTCCATCGCATTTTCATCGCGTCTTTCATTTCTGATTTTCCATCGCATAGCTCCATCGCTCCATCGCTCCATCGCCTTTTCATCGCATAGCTCCATCGCTCCATCGCATAGCTCCATCGCGCATCGCATAGCTCCATCGCATAGCCTCATCGCGCATCGCATAGCGCGACTTTTCATCGACTTTTCATCGCATAGCTCCATCGCTTCATCGCATAGCTCCATCGCGCATCGCATAGCTCCATCGCATAGCCTCATCGCGCATCGCATAGCGCGACTTTTCATCGACTTTTCATCGCATAGCTCCATCGCTTCATCGCATAGCTCCATCGCTCCATCGCATAGCTCCATCGCGCATCGCATAGCTCCATCGCTCCATCGCGTTAAATTAGAAATGAAAGACGCGATGGCCCCTCTCGGCCATCATATAATCGATATTCTCCGTGTGTGAAGAGTAGTAGTAAAAGTGCAAATTGGGTCTCTTTTATGCAAATGAGATGACGTCACGTGACTGACCTTTCCCACCTCCACTGGTCCCGTTCCGCCTCATATTGTGCACGTAATTCTGGTTTGACGAGTGACTCCCAGTCCGGGTTGGAAACGGCCATGTATGCTGAGTCGGTATCCATTTCTATCAATTGCCAATCGGATGGGTGGAAATACACGCCCATGAAATCGTATATGAATTCCAGCATTCGCAGTTTGGCCAGCTGGTACACCATACATCCTATTTGGAGCGGCAGGTTATAGGTGATGGTCTTTTTGGCTGACGTCACTTCGTAGGTGGTGTCGTCAATCATCTCCATGTGTCGGTATAGCGGCGAATTCACTTTTTTGCGGGCTTGTTTCGTGGTACAAATGTTCACGGTCACGTGACGGTCCTGGTTCGTTACCGTTTTTCCATATCCGCTGTTCCCAAGTAATTTCATCGTTTCTCCGATGATGGCTTTGCTGGGGTCGGCGTCTCCTTGGCGACGGGCGGTAGTCACGTCGTTCGCGAACTTCTCAAAACAAGCCTGGGGGGTGAATTCTATGACTTGGTATATTTTCGTAATTTCCAGTCCGTGCCGCATATACCACTGAAGCAGAGGGGTACCGAGCAAGATTTTTTCGCCAAACATGCTGCCGATCAACATACGCTGTGGTCGCGTTAGGTAGTCGTGTTCTTCAGCGTATGTGCGCATATGGGCTCCGATATCATCTCGACTCACCTCGGTGTTTTTGAAGATGGGTGGACATTCACCAAACGTGGCTTTCAAGTGGTCAGGGACGTGCAGATCACATTCCACGAATCCATAGAGGTCTCCCGTCTCAACAGTGCGTAGGATGTCGGTCATGGTGATAACAGTCCGATAATCCAGTAGTCGGTCGTGAGCGTGTAAGAACGAGTATAACTCCGGTTGGCGACGTTGCATGTTGTGGAATTCACATTCCCATAGCTGTTCATAGGCATAGCCCAGTCCACAAATGTAATCTCGATTCTTCTGTACTTCTTCACGTAAGGCGGCCGGGGTCAGTCCACGGCGCTCGTTATAGCGCCCTCCCGCGAACGAACACTCATGACCGTGCCAATAACAGCCGTGAAATTGAAACACGGTCGGTACTGTATTGATGATAGCAAATCCGTCCACGGGAAGGCGCCGATCTCCAATTCGCTTTTCCGTGTGGTTGGATTGGTGACGGATAGTGACGCCTCGTCGCTGACTTTCCCAATCCAACCATTGTTCTGCTTCATGTTTCGTAGATCGTTGAGCTCTGAATGCTGCACCCTCAGGGAGCCACCGCGTATAATGACCGGCCGGCATGGGTTTACTCAAACACGATAGGTAGAGGGCATTGGCGTCGAATCCTATTATTTTCTCACACAATTTTTCTCCTCGGATATGGGTCAGCTGTTTCTCATGGTACCGATGGAAAATAATACTGGGGCCGCCTACGATATTTTCCTTCAAACAGTCAAACATGTCGGCGTCTTTCTTATCGACGAGAGCGAAGAACGTGGGTAAATCCTGGAACAGATACCGCAGGGTCAGACCGGGGATGCTAACACAGTCTTTGAATACGTCGACACCCATATCTCGGTAGAAGGCGGACATTTTGTCGGTAGCTTCCAGAAAAGGGATGACATCCAAATTGTTGTAATAGATGAAAAAATCCCGGAGAGTTTGCATTCCTTCACGGACCCACACCTGTTGCAGTTCGGTATACAGGGTGGTAGATAATGCTTCTCCTTTGAGATCGTTGTAAAAGGCCTCCTGGGGTGGTAACTGGGTTTCGTCCAGACGCTCGAGACTCGTCATGTAGTTGTAGGGAAAGCAACTTTTCCTCTCCGCGCAATCGTACGCTTTCACCCACTGTTCATAGCTGTAATTCGGCGCCAGGTAATTCCGTACATCTAAGAATCGGAGTGAAGTTGTGGATAGAGCGACGTGATTGTTGGTCTTCTTAATAATGAATTTCACATTCCCAGCTTTAGCGAGGTACGGGTACAAGAATTCTTTGATTAAGTTCAAATCATATCGCCCCGAGTTAAATCCAAGGACGGGTAATTGGTTCATGTATTCCAATAAACGCAATTTCAGTTTCTGCGCATAGGGTTTCGGTGGTTTGCGTTTCTCACTTTCGTCTTCGTCATCGGTATCGTCCTCCTCCTCCTCCTCCCCATCCAATGTTGGAATACGCGCATCAAGTGCCGCTAATACATCACGGTAGATAGTCGACGCGAGATGTGCCGCACTCACTTGACTGAGAGTTTCAAGGTAGTCCATCATTCGTGTAATCAGTTCATGGGGGTCCCCGTCAGAGACGAAACACACCGGGGCCGTGTCGTAACCGGGTACGTTGGTGTGAATACTCACACTCAAAGGAATGTGATGCTGGGTCCATTGAGTTTTAGCCGATACCTTTTCCATGGGTTCTAATAGGGCTTCAAAATCATAGCACGCTCTATATGGGAAATAAAGCTGGTCCATGGGGACGTCAATACCCTCATCTGCCAGGTCTTCAAAGATGGTGGGCTTGTTGTGGAATACGCCGCCGGGGAATTTCCGTTTGGTGGTCTGGTCACAAATTTTCTCGTGTCGATGTAAGACGTGAGACCGGTCAAACACGCGTTGGCATTTACTACAGATGTAGGACTGGGCATACCTGTTGATGTTCGTGATGTACGAGAAATGCCCGCCCGTGTCCGTTTCGTACAAATTCAATGTCATGGTTGTGTCGTATTTCCCCGGGGAACGCTGTACGAGTCGGGCGGTGAGTTGTGGGGCGTAACTGTTGTCCTCATCCACGTGTTGCTCTAATTTGTATACGACAATGTTGACGTGGAATAAATTTTCCACCACATCTAGCTGCGATAACGGGACCCCGCGAAAGTGCTGTTTTTCCATCTTCTTTTCACGTAAGTAGTCTTCCCAATAGCAGTTGGCCAATTTATCACATTTCTTGGGTGGACGTTTGTTGAGATGGATAGCCAGGCAGCGGAATAAACATTTCCGATCGGTGTAGGGCCCATGGATGCCGCCTACTAAAGCGTACATGCCTTCTCTGTGTTTTAACCAGTCCGGGAGATAAATGGGAGCGCCGATAGGGTGATCGATCATTTTAGTGACGTAAAACGTAACATTGGTTGCCATCTCCACTTGCCATTTTGTGTTGGGGCGTTGTTGTCGTATCCACTCCAAACTATCCAAGTTTTCTAATTTTTCCAGTATCGTGTCCAGACAGGGTCGATGGATAATGGTGAATGGCTGGTCAAACACCCGGGTATTATTGCTGGGATAATAATAACGGAGCTGGTCTGTCTCTTTATGGCGAAGAATGTATCCAAAAGTGAGATTTAACTTGAAGGCTGTATCTTGGTCGTTGAAGATAGCTTCCACGTAGCTACGTAGACGGATGTTTTCTTCCAACCGGAAATTATATAAGTCCAATATCGGGCGATTTCGATGAAAACAATGGTGTATGGTAACCCAGTGTCGTTGATAAATCTCCCTCACACGCTCGTCTTGGGGTAAAACTTCAACCGGAGGTGCTGCTGGGTCCCAGGGAAAATCTTCTCCACGTCTCATACAGGCAGGCTGGTGGTCAGTCAGGCAAGCAGGCAGGCAGGCAGGCAGGCTGATCACGTGAGTCAGGTAGGTAGTGCAATGAATACTGACCTCTCCCTGCCTAAAAATCGCCTCCTTTTATACGTTTTTCTACAAGCCGCCATCTTAAACCCACCACCCACCCATCCACCACCATCTTGCACTCACTCACACCGCCGCCATCTTAAACCCACCACCCACCCATCCACCACACTTGCACTCACTCACACCGGCCGCCATCTTAAACCCACCACCCACCCATCCACCACACTTGCACTCACTCACACCAGCCGCCATCTTAAACCCACCACCCACCCATCCACCACACTTGCACTCACTCACACCGGCCGCCATCTTAAACCCACCACCCACCCATCCACCACAGCCGCCAAACAAGTCTATACACGTCCAAAGGTCACGCCTCATTCACCCACACCCCCATATAGTCCCACGCGGAGCGAATTGGTGAAATTTTTGAAAAAGTACTGTGACAGAAATTGATGTGACGGAAATAATAATTCTATGAATAGGGCGAAAACTTATCTAAGATAATTTTTCTGTCATAATTAATTCTTGGTCGAGTATCAACTATTCAGATATTACGGAAAGTACTGTTGTTATAAGGTATTGTTTGTTGCCGCCATCGATGTTTTTGTATATTATGTATGTATATATGCTCAAGGGCCAGTTGGCCTACTGCAATAAAATCTACATGCAAAATCTACATGTTATATATCAGACACGATCAGCTGATATATGTAAACAAACGATCTATATTTAGACCCTCACGTGATCTGCTACGTTGCAGCACGCGCTCTTTGATCTTGGCGTCCCGCCGCCGTACAAGAAGCTCAAATTGAGACGGAGAATTTCGTTACCATTACCAGTAAATTGTAAGTTTATTGCGGAAAGAATTTATATTGCATAAATTCCTGCGGGAAATAGGAAGTACACATATAAGAGAATATTGTCTTGACGTAAAAAGTTTGGACATTTCATATTTACGGAGATATGGATTTTTATAACTGAGCCGGTTTTTCGTGTAAACCATCGCAGAGTATAGGGAAACGGCTGTCATCTTCGTTTTGCTATGTCACAAAAAGTGCTCGAATTACTTATTCCTAAATGATTTCATGACGAATCCAACTAAGGTTAGCAAGTATACATATTTTACGATATTGTCAATAACTGCCAGCACATAAGACGTTCTGGTTGATGAGATCTGAATTTTTGAAGTTTGGCAATTTTCTGACTTCGAGCTTCGAATACCCGCCGCCATATTTGTTGGAAGCCGGTTTTTCGTTTGTCATGATGAAAAATCATTAATTAATCATATTTTGAGATATATTTCTCAAGACAACCTTGTATTCATTGAAAATATAATTGTTCAAGCTTACATTGCTAATTCGGTTGCTGCCTTTGAGGTAATATTTGTTTCGGCAGTTGTTTCCGCCAATGCGATGAGAAAATAGGCCTGATTTCGCACGTAGTTTTCGTGCACACGTCTCGCACAAGTTCTCGCAATAAGGCCTGTAAGAAAATTTGAGAGCGGCCAACATGAGTTTGTGTGTGATAGAAGGATAGCTTACGTTTATTTCGCCTACATCCATTGAAATTCACACCGACATTATCGGTTTTGGCCAAGACACGGCCTCGGTGGAAACTGCGTTGTTGATATTTCGGTCATGACGTCATCATTTGTTCAAATTTACCGGGAACCCCCTTATATGGTTTTAGCAACAGTTACGTAGCGTAGGGTGGCATATATTATATTTGGGTTGGCCTGGTTATTTTTTTAGCATGTTTTTTATCGTGGTAGTACCACGTTAATTCAAATGAACAAATGAATTATTCCAACCATACAACTCTGGTTGAAGTTAACATCTTTATAAAGCAACAACATGGTCGTGGCTCAATGGAAACGCATTGAGCTGTTGATCGAGAACACCTGGGTTCGAGTCCCACCTGCGCAGACTTTTTCTCCCCTTATTATTTTTTATTTTATTATCTTGCAGGAAACAATTTGCGTCCAGTGTTGAAGCTGTCCTGGAACGCCGCTATGAGATTCTTTTGCATACCAGCTGATTGAAACAAACTACAATTTCTCAAATAATTTTCCCTATGTTTACATCGTTTGTACGCTATCATTTGTCAAATCATTTGAATACCTGCATTTGACAATAAAACGGAGAGAAAAAAAAAAAAATAAATAAATAAATAAATAAAAATAATAAATAAAAAAAATCGGCGAGTAGTAGACGAAGGGAAAATTGGGAAGTACTGACCATGCCCCAGAATACTTCATATGCATATCACGGCCTTAAGGCCTATGTAAGATATAATCTACTTCACATTTTAGTAGTATAAAAAGCGCAAGTCCTATTGACCTTGCCCCTCCAAAGAAATAAAATCGGCTCTATTTTACAGGAGTATATACGCAGGTCACGTGGGTTGTGACGTCACTTCCGGGTTTTCACTAAAAACTACCTCCAAACATAGAAGAGTTCCATTTTTTTCCCTTAGACGTCCGTATGTTCATCCTCCAAACCCAGAAGAGTTCCAATGTTCAACCTCCGGGACTTTTTCACCGGCCCGCCCCGGCCCCGCAGCGCGCGCGGGGGGTTCTCCGGAAGTGCGCGTCATCACCGGCAATGTGCGCGCGCGGATCAAAAGGTCACCTGTCAAACGGTCTCCCTTTCGGCAAGGTTCGGAGAATACATAGAACTTATAGTCATAATCTATACGTGTTGGTCGAGTCTTCACTCGCCGTATACACGCACCTCAATGAAATGCC
>JAVTVY010011345.1:0-52751 GCA_036873755.1 Hanleya hanleyi
AAAAAAAAAAAAAAAAAAATGAGATCTCACCAAAAAACCCTGTCTTGTGTGTTTTATTCCTGATGCATTAATGCCCAATGTGGAGATTCAGTCAAACTGAAATCAGTGGTGTAGGATGGGGCCAAAATGTAACCCATCAAGGTTAGAATGCAAGAGCACTATAGTAAAAAATAGAGAGCCAATGAAATCAGCCTACAGACCAAGTACGTGTTTTTGGTCTGGGTTTGGAGGGGGCATTTCATTGAGGTACGTGTATACGGTGAGTGAAAAGACTCGTCCAACACGTATAGATTATGTTGATGACTATAAGTTCTAGGTAACCCATCAAGGTTAGAATGCAAAAACACTATAGTAAAAATAGAGAGCCAATGAAATCAGCCTACAGACCAAGTACGTGTTTTTGGTCTAGGTTTGGAGCGGGCATTTCATTGAGGTACGTGTATACAGTGAGTGAAGAGACTCGTCCAACACGTATAGATTATGACTATAAGTTCTATGAGCATAATGCATGAAAGTGGCTTTGAACACCGTATTAGTCAATCAGTGGCCTAGAATGGAGCCAAAAGTAACCCATCCATGTCCAGAAAAACATTACCCGGGTGTACAAGAACCCAGATGTAGGCGCGGACGTCAGCGGAAGCACACCGTGAGTACCCCAATTCGATTGGCTGATTGTTCGACCGCTGATTGGTTCTTTTTCTCGACCGCTGATTGGCTCTTTTTCTCGGCCGCTGATTGGTCCAAATGGAACTGCCCATCTTTCCCAGGTTCATCTAGAATCCCCTTTTTTTTGTGCTCAAGCTCTGACTATAGCGATGCCGCAACATTGTCTCATTGGACATTGGACCGCCTGACCTGGAGGTGACCCTTTGACCTTTTCACCCGCGTCCGCGTGCGCGCTGCGGGACGCTGGGGCGGGGCGGGAAAACACCCCGGCGGTTGAACATTGGAACTCTCGTGGGTTTGGAGGATGAACATACGGACGTCTAAGGGAAAAAATTGGAACTCTTCTATGTTTGGAGGTAGTGTTTAGTGAAAACCCGGAAGTGACGTCACAACCCACGTCACCTGCGTATATACTCCTGTAAAATAGAGCCGATTTTATTTCTTTGGAAGGGGCAAGGTCAATAGGACTTGCGCTTTTTATACTACTAAACTGTGAAGTAGATTACATCTTACATAGGCCTTAAGGCCGTGATATGCATATGAAGTATTCTGGGGCATGGTCAGTACTTCCCAATTTTCCCTTCGTCTACTACTCGCCGATTTTTTTGATTTTTTTGATTTTTTTTTATTATTATTTATTTATTTATTTATTTATTTCCTCGAGAGCTTTAAAATAAGACCTCACTCTACCCAATCGGGCCACTAGTGCTCCACCTAGACTCCAACATGTCCACCCCGTATGGATTTATACATACTAATATCCCAGTATATGAGTGTATATGGGTCTATGTGGATCTATATACAAGCCTACCCGGTACTTTCATAGTTTTTTCCATCGTATTCTACATGATCAACCTCATAGCTCATAGTAAAAGCCATAAAAAAAAACGACCACCCCTACACCCATACAGGCCAAATATAGCGGGACATCATCTTCGCCTGGGAATTGGTCTAGTCCGAGTTGTCTCCCTCGCATCAAAACGTATAGATGGGCTGTGGTTTGGCTGGCGCGATTATCCGGGCAAATTGACCTTGAGCAGCCATTTTGTTAGCGTTTGTTACATATAACAGACCTGTACGGAATATTTCCACTTTAAATCGTTCATACCCAACAAAATTATATCAAACTAATTCATGCATTCATATCTAAGTCAGAGTTGAGTTGGCCTTGCCGGGAATATTCCATTCAGAGCCGACTGATCAGCCGACTGGGCGATGCATTTTCTTGCTGTTTTACCGCGCCCCGGGTAGGCCTACGGAGGACGATTTCACTGATCATTGTGTTGTTTTCTGAGCTGGGGAACATTCTCTGTCGCAGTTTATAACGGAACTTTCTTCCTTTCGGTGTCCGCTGAGATCAATAATGTGACGAAACTCTGCATCATTCATCGCCTGCATGTACCCGTCACACGTGGACTGTAATCGAGGGAGTGTGCTGTGTTGTGCTCGAGCGGACGCATAAATTTGTGTGATATCAGACAGGAAACGTGAAAATTGATATTCTTTCACAGATTTCGAAGTGTATACAGTTCTGGTGAGCTGAACGCAGCCTTTATGAGCAGCGATTGAACGATGATGTAGGCCACCGAACAGGTTTTGTGGAATCAACATTCTGTAACACTCACCCCTTTGACTGGAGGGATTTTATCGGACATCTGCAGTACGGAACGCTATTTGTTGCATACATTCGCTTATCGTGGCAGTCCGTATAATTTGTCAATTTTTGTGTTTGGTTTCGTGAGAGAGGACGACATTGGTTTTCATCAGTGCAAAACTCCCGCCCCCCGACCCGCACCACAACAGTGAAAGCTGGTGGATGAAATTCTACTCCACGGGAACGGTAACGAATGAATGGAATATCTTACCAAACTCTCAGGTAGGATGTGGGTTTCAGGAGTTCACCGGGTGTGACAATTTCTTTATAATGATTTGTGATAAAAGCGGGTAAAACCTAATGTCAAAATCTCGTTGAAGGTCACGGAGATGTCGATTTATTGCTGATCAGCTGATTTCCAGGACAGACAGACATTATCTCGGCTCTTTTCTCTTCGAAATTCTTGTAATTTTCTCAATACAAATAAATATTTAAATTGACTCTGAGTTTTCTGTTGGCATTATTTCAGCAATATTATGCACTAAAATCTGAATGGAAAACCCAGTACACTGGAAATAAATGGATTTTTCTGGCTAAAAATACGTCCAGACTACAGCTTACACCCTTATAATATTTTCCTGAAAATTGTAACGGGTTTATCGAAATAAAACTAGGAAATTTTTTATCTTTGGGCAATGGTACAGCGCTATACAGTGGGGAAGCATATCTTGCACTGAGTGACACGGGCGGCCATCTTGCACCCATCCACCACCCACCCACCCCATGCCGCCATGTTGCACCCATCCACCACCCACCCACCCCATGCCGCCATCTTGTACCCATCCACCACCCACCCACCCACCTAGACTATAAATAACGCGTAGTATGTTCCCATTTATTCACAAAATACAGTCATGAGTACAAGACGACGAACACTGTTCACCCACCCCCCTCGAGATCCGAGAGAGGTGGTTAGCCGTGAAGATGAGGGTGGAATCACCCTAATTACAAGCTTTCAGCAGGTGATTGAAGACGAAACCGCAACCATGATACGACAAAATACAGAAGAATTAGAAGAGCTCCGGCGAGATGTAATAGCAGAAGAAGATGCGAGAAGACGAAGTCGACAACAGGACGAAGAAATCAGCAGGATGGATGCCATAGAAGAAAATGATGATTCAACGGATGGAGGAGAACAAGACGAGCTTCCGTGGTTAAATAGTACTAATAGACCTCCAACAACAACAAGTACACAAACACCGATTTTAACAACATCCGAAACTCCGATTATAGCGACTTCAACTTTCCAAACAACATCACAACAACCATGCTCTTGGGGCGAAGTAACCCGCCTCAACGAACGGATTAACGCCATGCAGGAAGACATGAATCTCATGGAAGCTGAGATTTCAAAACAGCAAAAAAAGCGACATAAAGAAGAAAAAAAATCAAAGTGTAGCGTGTGTACAGATGAAGAGAGTCAGTACGCTGTATTGCCGTGTGGTCATTTATGCATTTGTAAAGACTGTTGGGTCACGCTAACGTGTGTAGGAGACATGTGCCACTGCGTTGAAGCAGGCGAACAACATTTAAAAATCAAGTGTCCAATCTGCAGGAAGCATGTGGGTGGAATAAAAAGAATCTACCGCTCATAAAACAAGTGTCGTAACACTTTCAAAGGCCCTTTTCAGGGCCACCCCATCTTTCCGGAAGAGGAAACTTCTATCAAAAAAAGCACAAAAAATTAACACCAGCCTCCATCATCCTACTCCTCAAAGAAAAAAAAAATTTAAATTTTTTTTAATTTTTTTGAAATTATTGAAAAAAAATAAAAATTGAAATTATTGAAAAAAAGGATTATTTCAACCCCACACCCAGTCCATCAGATGCCCCTTCACCTAAGCTTCACATCGATGCCTCACTCGACCCCATTGGTCCATTAGGGGCTTCCCTAGCTCCAAAAAGGCTATTTTCATACCCTTCGGCCGCCGCGCATGCGCAGAATGACCCTAATTCAACCCCACACCCAGTCCATCAGATGCCCCTTCACCTAAGCTTCAATTTGATACCTCACTCGACCCACTACCCCCAAAAAAACAAAAAAAGAAAAAAATGCGCATGCGCATCGAAAAGGGTATGAAAATAAGGAGCTAGGGGAGCCCCTAATGGTCCAATGGGGTCGAGTGAGGTATCAATGTGAAGCATTCATGAAGGGGCATCTGATGGGCTGGGTGTTGATTGGACGAGAGCTCTGTTATTTTCATACCCTTTTCGGATGCGCATGCGCATTTTTTTTATTTTTTTATTTTTTAATTTTTTGTTGGGGTAGTGGGTCGAGTGAGGTATCAAATTGAAGCTTAGGTGAAGGGGCATCTGATGGACTGAGTGTGGGGTTGAATTAGGGTGATTCTGCGCATGCGCGGCGGCCGAAGGGTATGCAAATAGCCTTTTTGGAGCTAGGGAAGCCCCTAATGGACCAATGGGGTCGAGTGAGGTATCGATGTGAAGCATTCATGAAGGGGCATCTAATGGACTGGGTGTGGGGTTGAATTAGGGGCATTCTGCGCAATTTAAAAAAAGAATGAACACTAACAAGCAATAGAATGAACACTAACAAGCATTTTTTTTAATTTTCTACTATTTTTATTAACACAAAATAGAATGAACGTATTCACAAGGGTATTGAATTTTTATATACAATTATATCTGAGTATTGAATTTTTAATACAATTAACAGTTAAAAAACTCTGAATTTTTAATACAATTATACGCTCTCAAGCCACTTCAATGAATGTGTGTATGAATACGGTAAAATGTTTTTCAACACTTGTTCTGATTGTTCAATAGTTCTGCAACAAGACTTGTTTGAATTCATCATCATCTTTCCGTCCCTGGTGCACGTATATGTACGTAATAATCTCTTCACGTGGAATTTTGGGAGGACAGGCCGCTTCCACTCCCAGGGCAATTTGCGTCTCGGTCACCGCCTGTAGTGCCTCAGTGATCAGTGCGTATGAGGGTACACTAGTGTGCTGTGGAATTTGAGGTCTGATGAGATCCAGGACTGTGTCGATGTACTTCTGATAAATATAGTGAGACACCTGGTAGGCCAGAGCTTGACGAATTGTACTTGCGAGACTCTGCAACTTCCGCCAGGCCGTTAATTTCAAGGTGACACCCTGAGGACAAGCAACAAGCTCTTGCGTATCTAACCGCCTTTTCCATTTACGGATATGCACGAGGAGCTGATCGTTGAAATAAGCACAGCTCACAAAGATGTCGTCACCCACATGAAATTTCGCTTCGTCACTCCCCTGATCGCGAATAACCGCATCGATGGCGTAATCAAGGGTCTCCAGTTTTTGCCAGGTGTCTAAGTTCATGGCAATATGCCTACTGGGTCTGTCGTTAAAGCCCGATGCATTAAAATGCACTTCTTCGTCTTTGACACTCACTGTTAAATAGGGTGAGAGCTCCCAAATGTCCGTGTGGGCTGCCTGGTAGGCCTCTTGAATAATGTTATTGATCTCCTGGACAGACATAGGAAGTTGCACTTCTTGTTTCACTTGCTGGGGTACTACTACTGGCTGCTCAACCACTACTGACTCAGGTATTTCTAACGGTGTTAGTCGGGGGCGTTTAGGTCGTCCAGCGCGTTTGGCAGGTGTACTCTCTGGGGTAGTGGTGTGCGTACGTTTGCTAGCTGTACGCTCTTCGGTGGTATCCATCACTAAGATATCATCATCTACAAGGGGACTTTCAAGTAGATCCGCTAGCTCTTCATTTCCCGTCTTCTTCAGCGCCTCGACGAAGGCTAGAAATGCATAGGGACCACGGCGCAGTAGATCATCGATGAGAGCTCTGTTTTGTCGTGAAGGGGTCTTCTCCGCCATGATATCTTCGACACCCTGTTTCAGGAGTATGTTATCGGCCATAAGCACATCACATAATTCGGCCGCATGCCGCATCTCATCAACGAGGCGAGGACGGTTCTTTTGAAGCGTGACTAGGTCGGCTGAATTAATCATGACTATGGGCTCAGGCTGGTGAGTAACTGCTACCGTGTAAAAGTCTGGTGAATTTGCACTGGTAAAATGAAATAGTGTGAAAGGTTCTCCACAGCTCATACAAAACAGGCAAGCTGACTGGCTAAAGGTGAAGCAAGCAGGCAGGCGGGTCAGGTCAGGTAAGTCAAAGTGCTCCGCAAGATAGTGCAATGAATACACCCCTTCCCTAAAAATCCACTCCTTTTATACGTTTTTCTACAATCCGCCATCTTGCACCCATCCACCACCCACCACATTAGCCGCCATCTTGCACCCATCCACCACCCACCACATTAGCCGCCATCTTGCACCCATCCACCACCCACCACATGTGCCGCCATCTTGCACCCATCCACCACCCACCACATTAGCCGCCATCTTGCACCCATCCACCACCCACCACATTAGCCGCCATCTTGCACCCATCCACCACCCACCACATTAGGCGCCATCTTGCACCCATCCACCACCCACCACATGTGCCGCCATCTTGCACCCATCCACCACCCACCACATGTGCCGCCATCTTGCACCCATCCACCACCCACCACATGTGCCGCCATCTTGCATCCATCCACCACCCACCACATGTGCCGCCATCTTGCACCCATCCACCACCCACCACATGTGCCGCCATCTTGCACCCATCCACCACCCACCACATGTGCCGCCATGTTGCACCCATCCACCACCCACCACATGTGCCGCCATCTTGCACCCATCCACCACCCACCACATGTGCCGCCATCTTGCACCCATCCACCACCCACCACCCAATGCCGCCATCTTGCACCCATCCACCACCCACCACAGCACCACACGCATGCGCACAAAACCAATTCTGACGTCACAACAGGTTCTGCGCATGCGCAGTGAAGCGCTATCTTATCCATTTACGCGCTATACACTACTCACGTCTTGCCATATAATTATATCGCGACAAGTGGGGATCATTTGAATCCCTCAATGGCAGAGATCATACCACACAACATCGTAAATAAATAATTCTTGGAGGACCCACTCTCAGGAATTATGCGTACCCATACTCCGGTACTAAAGGTGACTGTACAAATTGAATGTATCATTTCAATGCTAAATATAATAATCGCTACCTAGGATCGTGTTGAAAATTTCCACGTAAACAGGAAATTGTATTCTATCTGCAACGAATTGATCTTGTGAGTGGGTAGGAGGACGCGCTAAATCGATAGTTAAATGTAAAGCATATAAAGTAATATTATTATGCACCAAATCGTAACTTTAACATCCATATAAATTGAAATGGTATATTATTTAAACTGTAAATAATACAATCTAGGCAAACCAAGATGGTAAATCAGGGGAATATTCCGTGATATTATATCTGAGTTTATTGATATTGTAAATAATACAGCGATATATATCAAAATTGTTTATTCCAATTGTATATATAATATTGGCAAGTTTCTCTATCGCGTCTGCTAGAATAATTTGATATATTTACATGCATGACCACCTGCAGTGAAAGCTAATCCTCTAGTCCTTAATATTTTACCACTACTATTGCTCGACACGTTACCCCAGTCAGCATACCTCCCTATCCATTATAGTTTTACTGCACTTACGGTTAATCTATTGACGTTAACTGCGCTGAGCTCATTGGCAATTACTTTTCCAGTCGTTACGCCACTCGCGTAATTTTGGAAATTACTATGAAAATATTGACTTGTTTTGAGGGGAATATGCAGTTTTGTTGCCCTGAGGTTGTGCATATTGCCCGAGCCGCCGACGAGGGCAATATTCACAGCCGACATGTAACGTTTTGTCTTCATTATCTTATACCAATATAGATTTGTTGTTGTTTTGCTCCTGTTTTACAGGAGGGTTTGCTCCTCCCTATTCTCCTTTATTCGATGCCAGGAGGCAGCATTTTTACCCGGACAGGGGGGTAGATTGTCACAGTGAAACCATCCATATTAACTGAAATGGTATATTATTTAAACTGTAAATAATACAGCGATATATATATTAAAATTGTTTATTCCAATTGTATATAATATTGGCAAGTTTCTCTATCTCGTCTGTTAGAATAATTTGATATATTTACATCCATGAACACCTATTCTGACATATGCTTGTATACACAAATTATAAATCATATTTTAATCCATAATCAGACTTTCCCTAGTACAAATTGGAGCGATATGCAAGAGGTGGGAAAAATTGACGATGTTTGGGGATTAAAAGGCAACCATATGACTCTACAGGAAAGTATTAAGCAAAAGTACTAAAAGTACTAATCAAAGTACTAATCAAAGTACTTAAAGTACTGATGTCGGGTTTACTTGCATCAGAGGCGTTTATTAGTCCCATATTTGTGATCATTTAAGGGAGGAAAGGTGGTGTCCGCTTCACACAGGGAATCGTACTCAAACTGTTCGATTTGTAAGGCCAAACTTTCACTTTTATCAAAAGGATATGAAATGGACCATTTTGCACAGCCTACATGCTGAATTATAAGACACAAAATAATGAAGGGCTGCAGATGCACGAAAACGGATTTATGGCACACCAAAGTTGGTACATTGGCTTACTTTTGCATTTTTATGCACTTTTCTGTTACAAAAATAGGACATCCTTAACCAAAACCAATTTTAGTTATTTTGAACAACAAATAATTCTGAAATATTCAGTCTAAATATGATTGAGGTTAAATGTGTCATCATTTTGCAACAAGAGAAAATGTCGAATGTAAATGCACCGAAAAGTGCAAAATAAGCCAATACGGCAGGTTTGAACCACTATAAGTCTGGTTGAGTTTATCTGTGGGCTTTGATTATTCTTTATCTAATAATTCAGTATGTAGACTGTAAAAAATTGTCAATTTGGCGCTTTTTAGACCTACCGGCTGTGTGTATCAAAAACGCATGGAGGACGATTCCCTATCTAAAGCCAACACCATCCTTGTGATCTCACGACAAAAGTTTCATGGATCGGATGTAGATGAACAGTGGGAATGACTACACCTAATGACTGCAGTAACAAATGATGCCGGGTAAAATAGATTGGAAAGGCAAATTTTAAAAGGAATTGGAAAGATAAAATTTACTGCGATAATGTCCCAATTATCACGTTCAATGCACAAGCTACTGTACATTGCAAATGTTTATATGATTGTCAGACAGAAGAACGGTATTTTTTTTATGAATGTTGTATCAAATGAGAAGAGTCTCCGGGCAGGAGATCAAAACTACACATGTGCAGAAGAAGAAAAAAAAACAAAACTGAAGAGTGGGGGTTTAAAACCCGACAAAAAGCAGCCATATGACTCTACAGGAAAGACTCATTCATCATCATCATCATCATCATCATCATTTTATTTCACTCCGACCACTCAGGGTGGTACGAGGAAAGACTCGGGTACGGAATGACCGCATCCTAGGTAAACCAAGATGGTAAATCAGGGGAATACCATCTAGACGTAACGGTATGAAAACTTCGTGCGAAATGTTTGCCGATATTCTACGAGATCCCATAATAAGCCAATGAACAAACGTGACAATTTCTGACTTTTCTCTCTGAGAATGATTGACGTTTATTCACGGAGATTAACATCATCACTCGGCACAATCTTTTGATATAGTCTACCCCCAACAAAGCTAGACTTTTCGGCGGGAGTAAGCTCTTTGATCTTCTTGGTTCACCACGCACACTGTCTGGAAATTATGCCATATTTGGATACTGTTTCCCGATAATGTTTATATATTAATCCACGTGCTACCGTGTGTAATTACTGCGGGCGTGATTTTGAAATTGTTTACAAAAGCTAGCCGCCAGATTGGCTAACAAATGTAGTTTCAAATTCGCATGGGATTAATATAGCGCTGAATTCAGATATAATATTCCGTGATATTATATCTGAGTTTACTGAGATTGGGAATGACCGCTAGTCGAGATAGCCGGTATATGCATTCCTTTGATTTACGGGCTGATAGTTTCTCATTATACCTTCTAAAATCCAGTAGATCCACTGATGATTCTTACATATACACGAGTAGTGTAACTCCGGAGAATGACAAATTCATGATGTTAAGTCGTATAAACAACATCATGAATTTGTCATTCTTCGGAGTTACACTATTCGTGTATACCTTTATAAGTTAGCGGATTAACGATTATCGCTGATACCAATCCAGTCTTGGAATGACTGTAGGGTGGGTATGACGCATTATTGAGTCCGTGGATACCATAACTTACAGGTTAGGACCAACCGTCACAGTTCGGTATATCAATATTTGATAATACCACGATCAGTTGCACTTTTAATGATAAATTGATAGTTGGAATATGACACTAACATCTATCCGCATCTCTGAACAAAACATTGGCGAGTTTACATTCAGGGTTTTGCATAAATTAATTTATTCCGAAAAACCTCAAACGTGCAAGTTTTGCTACTTTCCCGGTGTATTTTCTTTGAAAACTTGCTACCAATAATTAATCAGTAACATGAAAATATGCGTCAAATAATAAAACTTCATTTCAGGATCGTACTTTTAGAAATTTCGTTAAATTAAAAATCTCACAGTTCGGCAGAAAAAATGATTTTGTGAATAACTTCTACAAAACAATTTTGCCGATGATGAAATTCTTAAACGCATAGTTTGGTCAGTAGGTGCAAGCATTCCATGCGAGAAAATGGAAATAAAAATAGAACCTTTACCAGAATGCACGCATAGTCACTTTTTAGCTAAAAGTGAATTTTCAGGAAATGTTTTGCATATTATAGAATTTTAACTATCTCAGGATTTGTAGCGGAATTATACGGATATTTTTCCGTCAAAAAGATTCATTTCACTACCGGAATGATGAAATATTCGTTAAAAAACGCTTGTATGGGACGGTATGGGTTGACCCTAACCTGACTTAGGCTCATCCGGCAAATTCAACCAAGTATTGAAAAGGAGCAAGTATATTGCACGCATACTGTACCCGATTGACGGTATCATACATGACGGACCTATCATATTTAGGACCATCTTTCAAGAGTGTGTGTTTATTCTTTATTGACTTCTGTTGGCAGTGCTGTGATGCTTTGTTTTTGTAATTATGTCTCCCCCAACTATGTTGGGGGGAGACATCTAGTGTTTGTGCTGTCTGTCTGTCTGTCTGGGTGGATGTCAGGATGTCTGGATGGATGTCTGTCCGTCCCCTTGCCTTGTCTGCAAGATATCTTGAGAACTACTGGATGGAATTTCACCAAACTTGGATGGAAGCTTCATTGGGATAGCCCCCTCATTTGATTAGGTTTTGGGTTATGTGCGTGCATTCATCCGTGTCCGGTGTCCGTCCGTCCGTCCATCTACTTGTACATGTATATACAGGCCTTGTCTGCAAGATATCTTGAGAACTACAGGACGGAATTTCACCCCACTTGGATGGAAGCTTTAGTGGGATAGCCCCCTCATTTGATTAGATTTTGGTGTGTGTGCGTGCATTCATCCATGTCCGGTGTCCGTCCGTCCGTCCATCTACTTGTACATGTATATAAAGGGCTTGTCTGCAAGATATCTGGAGAACTACTGGATGGAATTTCACCAAACTTGGACGGAAGCTTCATTGGGATAGCCCCCTCATTTGACTGGGTTTTGGTGTATGTGGGTTCATTCATTCGTGTCCGGTGTCCGTCCGTCCGTCCATCTACTCATACATGTATATACAGGGCTTGTCTGCAAGATATCTGGAGAACTACTAGATGGAATTTCACCAAACTTGGATGAAAGCTTCATTGGGATAGCCCCCTCTTTTGACTAGGTTTTGGTTTGTGTGCATGCGTTCATCCGTGTCCGGTGTCCGTCCGTCCGTCCATCTACTTGTACATGTATATACAGGCCTTGTCTGCAAGATATCTTGAGAACTACTGGACGGAATTTCACCACACTTGGATGGAAGCTTCAGTGGGATAGCTCCCCTCATTTGATTATGTTTTGGTGTGTGCATGCATTCATCCATGTCCGGTGTCCGTCCGTCCGTCCATCTACTTGTACATGTATATACAGGGCTTGTCTGCAAGATATCTGGAGAACTACTGGACAGAATTTCACCAAACTTGGATGGAAGCTTCATTGGGATAGCCCCCTCATTTGATTAGGTTTTGGTGTATGTGCGTGCATTCGTCCGTGTCCGGTGTCCGTCCGTCTACTTGTACATGTATGTACAGGCCTTGTCTGCAAGATATCTTGAGAACTACTGGACGGAATCTCACTCACCTTGGATAGAAGCTATAGTGGGATAGCCCCCTCATTTGATTAGGTTTTGGTGTGTGTGCGTGCATTCATCCATGTCCGGTGTCCGTCCGTCCGTCCGTCCGTCTACTTGTACATGTATGTACAGGCCTTGTCTGCAAGATATCTTGAGAACTACTGGACGGAATCTCACTCCCCTTGGATAGAAGCTATAGTGGGATAGCCCCCTCATTTGATTAGGTTCTGGTGTGTGTGCGTGCATTCATCCATGTCCGGTGTCCGTCCGTCCGTCTACTTGTACATGTATATACAGGGCTTGTCTGCAAGATATCTGGAGAACTACTGAACAGAATTTCACCAAACTTGGATGGAAGCTTCATTAGGATAGCCCCCTCATTTGACTAGGTTTTGGTGTGCGTGCCTGCATTCGTCCGGTGTCCGTCCGTCCGTCCATCTGCTTGTACATGTATATACAGGCTTTGTCTGCAAGATACCTTGAGAACTATTGGATGGAATTTCACCAAACTTGGATGGAAGCTTCATTGGGATACCGCCCCCCTTTGATCAGGTTTTAGTGTATGTGTGCATGCATTCATCCGTGTCCGATGTCCGTCCAACCGTTCATCTACTTGTACATGTATATACAATGAAAATCTCTTCTTTGTAATTAATATTTTTAGATACGCAGCTTTGTTTAAGATACTTATTGTTACATTCATTTTATAGCACTTTCCCTTAAATTATGTGCCCATTCAAGGCAAGGTGGGAGGTTGGGGGAGACGTATGTTTTTGCCCAAAAAAACAACCAGCATAGGCTTCATGCCGGAGCGGCAACTCAAGGGTCAAAGTGGAACCTCTAGTTATATTTTCCATTTTACATTCTTCGTTCAAAAGGGTGTCACATTCACATTCAGCAAAGTTTGGGGAAAATCTTTGGTATACATGTACGATACTGGCCAACAACTGTATTGCCTAGTACTCAGATTACCGTGACAATTTCTGACTTTTCTCTCTGAGAATGATTGACGTTTATTCACGGAGATTAACATCATCACTCGGCACAATCTTTTGATATAGTCTACCCCCAACAAAGCTAGACTTTTCGTCGTGAGTAAGCTCTTTGATCTTCATGGTTCACCACGCACACTGTCTGGAAATTATGCCATATTTGGATACTGTTTCCCGATAATGTTTATATATTAATCCACGTGCTACCGTGTGCGTGATTTTGAAATTGTTTACAAAAGCTAGCCGCCAGATTGGCTAACAAATGTAGTTTCAAATTCGCATTGGATTAATATAGCGCTGAATTCAGGTATAATATTCCGTGATATTATATCTGAGTTTACTGAGATTGGGAATGACCGCTAGTCGAGATAGCCGGTATATGCATTCCTTTGATTTACGGGCTGATAGTTTCTCATTATACCTTCTAAAATCCAGTAGATCCACTGATGATTCTTACATATACACGAGTAGTGTAACTCCGGAGAATGACAAATTCATGATGTTAAGTCGTATAAACAACATCATGAATTTGTCATTCTTCGGAGTTACACTATTCGTGTATACCTTTATAAGTTAGCGGATTAACGATTATCGCTGATACCAATCCAGTCTTGGAATGACTGTAGGGTGGGTATGACGCATTATTGAGTCCGTGGATACCATAACTTACAGGTTAGGACCAACCGTCACAGTTCGGTATATCAATATCTGATAATACCACGATCGGTTGCACTTTTAATGATAAATTGATAGTTGGAATATAACACTAATATCTATCCGCATCTCTGAACAAAACATTGACGAGTTTACATTCAGGGTTTTGCATAAATTAATTTATTTCGAAAAACCTCAAACGTGCAAGTTTTGCTACTTTCCCGGTGTATTTTCTTTGAAAACTTGCTACCAATAATTAATCAGTAACATGAAAATATGCGTCAAATAATAAAACTTCATTTCAGGATCGTACTTTTAGAAATTTCGTTAAATTAAAAATCTCACAGTTCGGCAGAAAAAATGATTTTGTGAATAACTTCTACAAAACAATTTTGCCGATGATGAAATTCTTAAACGCATAGTTTGGTCAGTAGGTGCAAGCATTCCATGCTAGAAAATGGAAATAAAAATAGAACCTTTACCAGAATGCACGCATAGTCACTTTTTAGCTAAAAGTGAATTTTCAGGAAATGTTTTGCATATTATAGAATTTTAACTATCTCAGGATTTGTAGCGGAATTATACGGATATTTTTCCGTCAAAAAGATTCATTTCACTACCGGAATGATGAAATATTCGTTAAAAAACGCTTGTATGGGACGGTATGGGTTGACCCTAACCTGACTTAGGCTCATCCGGCAAATTCAACCAAGTATTGAAAAGGAGCAAGTATATTGCACGCATACTGTACCCGATTGACGGTATCATACATGACGGACCTATCATATTTAGGACCATCTTTCAAGAGTGTGTGTTTATTCTTTATTGACTTCTGTTGGCAGTGCTGTGATGCTTTGTTTTTGTAATTATATTTTCCATTTTACATTCTTCGTTCAAAAAGGTGTCACATTCACATTCAGCAAAGTTTGGAGAAAATTTTTGGTATACATGTACGATACTGGCCAACAACTGTATTGCCTAGTACTCAGATTACCCGTGATTCTATGGAAAAAGGTAGCTGAACATATATCACCCCCTTTCTATGAAAAAAAATGTAGTTAAACATATATCACCCCGGATGATATATGTTCAGCTACCTTTTTTCATAGAACATGACTTCCACGTGAAAGCGCTCGTCACCAAAAAACGTAATTTTTCCGCACAAATTCACTCCACATATTTTCGTTGACCATATATTAGCATGCTGAGTTTTTTTTTCTATTCGCGTCCTATTATCTCCGGGAACACGCCAATAACAGAGAAGATGTGTTTCAATCGCGAAATGTTTTCCCCGCAATTTATAAACCTGATGAACATCGAAATTCGAAATTGTCAAGGAAGAAAAGTTGCATTTTACTGAAAAGTATACTATTTTAAAACATCTGTAGAAATGATATGCATGTGACAGGCATTGGCTAAAATTAAAGTTCAGAGTTTTAATTTTATAATTAGAAGTGATAAATTCCCCCATAGAATATTTTTGGGGGGAGAAAATGTGTAATTAATAAATCTCTTTTACCTAGAAGATTTAAAAAGCGCACTCGTGATTCCGTCACGATTTTTTGTGATTCCGTCACGGACTAGATTTAATCCCTGTGATGACCCAATCGCGCTTTTCTCAGGAGGAAGAAAATTTTATCATCCTTATACTGTATGTTATAAGAGATGGCATATAAGAATAATCAGATTGAAACAGAGCAGCAAAAAAAAAATACACAATAATCACTAGACAAGAATCATGTTCGTTTCAGGTGATTCTGTCACGAACATTTCGAGGCATGATTTACTGAAAATGTTGGATCATCTGCTGATTTTTCATGGCTCCGTAAACAGTTTTCATATAGAATAGCAAACTAAACAAGAAACTACATGGGCATGACTACGGAACTTCCGAGTACATGGCTTTGAATAAAGCTAGAGGCCACGGCCACACTTGATCCCATCGGCCTAGTGTGAACTTGCCGTCCCTTTCACATGAGCAATATAAATCTCCAATATAGACAGATGAAGGGCATTTTATAAGGGGAAACAGAAGTAGTATGGGGAAAAACAGTCGTGTTTATTTGTATGGAAAGTTGGCTAGAGACAACTAGATATAAAAGGGATGGGTACCCACCAACCACTCGCTCTGATAAGAGGAGCATTAAAGTGGCTCTCAATTATGTGTAAGGAAATGTTCACATGTATTGTTGGTTAATGTAAAATGTTAAAGGCATAGTACGATAGTACGATAGGCCCAGGTGTATTATACAGATGATGGAATTGTTGCAAACCTTGGTATTGGGTGCATGGATGTGATACTGAGGCAAAGAGGTACTCCGGATTGTTGGAACTCAGTTAGTCCATGTCCGTTTTCTTTTCTCAGGAGTTACAGATGATCTACAGTTTTGTTGATGTTGACCCACACAGTTTTGTGATAACTGTAGTCAGTCTCAAGAGTTCCAGCAGAAAGTATAGGTTGGTTGCAGTAGATGTGGTAAAGTTGCTGATCTTCTGTGTGAAGCTGCAACGGTTCGGCTTTTAGAGCATTCACATCGTAATGTGGATATTTTTCGTTATGTTGCCATGGAAACCACAAAAACCACCAAAATGTCCTCAATTTCAATAGGCTTGTGCTTTACCACCCAATAATGCTGTATACCAAATTTGAAGTCTCTAGCTGCAACGGTTCACCTTTGAGAGCGGTCACGTCACCATGTAGATATTTTTCGTTATGTTGCCATGGAAACCCCAAAAATCAACTAAATGCGCCCAATTTCAATAGGCTTATGCTTTACCACCCAACAATACAGTATACCAAATTTGAAGTCTCCAGCTCCAGTTGCAACGGTTCACCTTTTAGAGCGGTCACGTCGTTATATGGGTATTTTTCGTTATGTTGCCATGGAAATTATTTTAACTTTATCAGTAATTGTATTAGTCTAGAAATTTTGTGTACCTGACATGTGGATCTCACAGATATGGGTCAATTGGCAAGTAATTATGCAGCTTCTTTTAGAACCATGCACAATCAGAACAGGCTGTGAATGAATGGACCACAACAGGCCGTTGGGGTTTTAATAGAAAGAATCAGGTTGGTAATAGGGGTGAGACAACAACACCTGTCTTGGATAACTCCACACAGCTTTGAACTCTCCTTCATATTGGCTGACGCGAATTATCATTGCCTTTGACAATTATGTTGACATAGTTAATGACAAAAAAAACTTTTAAAATAGTTTTCAATGGAATTTTCTTTTCTGTCATATAGTCTTTGTTGTAGCAGTGATTTCATACAATTTTTATGACCATATTTCAAGAGTGTGTGTTTATTCTTTATTGACTTCTGCGGGCAGTGCCGAAGTGTTTTGTTTCTGTAATTATATTCTCCAATTTACATTGTTTGTTGAAAGTGTTGTCATATTCACATTCAGCAAGGTTTGGGGAATATTTCGGTATATGATATTGGCCACCAACTTTATTGCCTGGTTAGCAATCATATCACATGTGATTCTCATGAATTCCACCGTGACGGAATCACCGTTGGGAAGACTTTTTAGCCCACCATCACCAGATGGTGGGCTGTTCAAATCGCTTTTCGTCCGTGGTCCGTCGTCCGTCCGTCGTCCGTCAGTCCGTCCGTCCGTCCGTCCGTCGTCCGTCCGTAAACAATTCTTGTTATCGCGATTTCTCAGGAACTACTGCATGGATCTTTCTCAAATTTGGTACACAGGTTCCCCTTGGGTTCTAGTTGTGCAAGAAACCTTTTTTGGTCCGATTCGAAAATACAATATTGCCACAAGGCAGCCATCTTGGATTTTCCCATGAAACCTTGTTAGCACGATTTCTCAGGAACTACTGCATGGATCTTTCTCAAATTTGGTACACAGGTTCCCCTTGGGGTCTAGTTGTGCAAGAAACCTTTTTTGGTCCGATTCGAAAATCCAACATGGCCACCAGGCGGCCATCTTGGATTTCCCCATGAAATCTTGTTATCGCGATTTCTCGGGAACTACTGCATGGATCTTTCTCAAATTTGGTACACAGGTTCCCCTTGGGATCTAGTTGTGCAGGAAACCTTTTTTGTTCCGATTCGAAAATCCAATATGGCCACCAGGCGGCCATCTTGGATTTCTCCATGAAACCTTGTTATCGCGATTTCTCATGAACTACTGGATGGATCTTTCTCAAATTTGCTACAAAGGTTCCCCTTGGGGTCTAGTTGTGCAAGAAACCTTTTTTGTTCCGATTCCAAAATCCAATATGGCCGCCAGGCAGCCATCTTGAGTTTCTCCATGAAACCTTGTTATCGCGATTTCTCAGGAACTACTGCATGGATCTTTCTCAAATTTGGTACACAGGTTCCCCTTGGGGTGTCGTTGTGCAAGAAACCTTTTTTGGTCCGATTCGAAAATCCAATATGGCCACCAGGTGGCCATCTTGGATTTCCCCATGAAACCTTGTTATCGCGATTTCTCGGGAACTACTGCATGGATCTTTCTCAAATTTGGTACACAGGTTCCCCTTGGAGTCTAGTTGTGCAAGAAACCTTTTTTGGTCCCATTCGAAAATCCAATATGGCCACCAAGTGGCCATCTTGGATTTCCCCATGAAACCTTATCGCGATTTCTCGGGAACTACTGCATGGATCTTTCTCAAATTTGATACACATGTTCCCCTTGGGGTGTAGTTGTGCAAGATACCTTTCCTGGTACGATTTGAAAATCCAGTATGGCCACCAGGCAGCCATCTTGGATTTCCCCATGAAATTTTGTTATTTCCCAGGAACAACTGCATGGATCTTTCTCAATTTTGGTACACAGGTACGCAATCGATATGCAAGATGCCTTTTTCGGTCCGAATCGAAAATCCAATATGGTCACCAGGCAGCCATCTTAGACTTCCCCATGACATTTTTTTATCATGATTTCTCAGGAAGTACTGCCTGGATCTTTCCCAAATTTGATACACAGGTTCAATTGTGCAAGATATTTTTTCTGGTCCGATTCGAAAATCCAAGTTACGCTTCAAATGAATTCGGTATTCTCGAGTTGTGACGTTACATCACAAGAGTCGGCGGATCAAACGGTGGGGCATATTCTATATATTGACTATAGAGAATATCCATACCTTCACCTTCCATAGCAAGGAGTTCAAATAATTCAGAATTAAAATGTATTTCTTCAAATTTTAAATCAGCTTTCTTTAGTCCTTGCAGTAGCAAGTGAACTGCCTCCACCCTTTCGTCTGCTGGCGGGTCGGCTACATGAAGGGACGTGACTCTTGTGACTCAACGTCACAACTCGACAACTGTAGACTACTGCATATAAACACAACAGAATTAGCATTCGTTCTTAATTATAAAATCTTAAGTATGTTTCATAGCTCATGCCAAAGTGTCAAAGAGATTGGTCTTCGCTGCCAGTACCCAATGATGACACGTGCAAGAAAATAAATACAAAAAAATACTACGAAACAAAGGCAAAGAATCCGCCGTACATGTACATTCAGACTAACTTTGCTCATTTCTCTTGTATTATAACAACCGACACAAGTACAGTTTCTTGAAATCTTGAAACTCCTGAAACTTAGATTATTTCTTGGTGTTTTTCAGTGGCCTTTTCTGATCCTTTTCGCTCAGATTCGAAATTCTGTAAACAAAATTACAAATCAATCGTTTGTTCTTAGTAACAATGGACAAAAAGATCCTCTAGTCATTACCTTACAATTATCGGACAATGGTGGGCGCCAAGATCCTTCAGGATCTCTCGTTTTATCTCATCGGCATATATGCCGGGTGGAATCATGTCGTCACGCTGTCCGCTGTCAAGCCTATTGAAATTGGGCACATTTAGTTCATTTTTTTGTGGTTTCCATGGCAACATAACGAAACATATTCATATAACGACGTGACCGCTCTAAAAGGTGAACCGTTACAGCTGGAGACTTCAAATTTGGTATACTGCATTGTTGGGTGGTAAAGCATAATCCTATTGAAATTGGGCACATTTAGTTGATTTTTGTGATTTCCATGGCAACATAACGAAAAATATCCACATGGTGACGTGACCGCTCTCAAAGGTGAACCGTTGCAGCTAGAGACTTCAAATTTGGTATACAGCATTATTGGGTGGTACAGCACAAGCCTATTGAAACTGGGGATATTTTGGTGGTTTTTGTGGTTTCCATGGCAGCATAACGAAAAATATACATATTACGACGTGAATGCTTTAAAAGCCGAACCGTTGCAGCTTCACACAGAAGATCAGCAACTTTACAACGGACAACAGCACAACCATTGACCACATCTACTGCAACCAACCTATACTTTCTGCTGGAACAATTGAGACTTACTACAGTTATCACAAACCTGTGTGGGTCAACATCAACAAAACTGTAGATCATCTGTAACTCCTGAGAAAAGAAAACGGACATGGACTAACTGAGTTCCAACAATCCGGAGTACCTCTTTACCTCAGTATCACATCCATGCACCCAATACCAAGGTTTGCAACAATTCCATCATCTGTATAATACACCTGGGCCTATCGTACTATCGTACATTTTACATTAACCAACAATACATGTGAACATTTCCTTACACATAATTGAGAGCCACTTTAATGCTCCTCTTATCAGAGCGGGTGGTTGGTGGGTGCCCGCCCCTTTTATATCTAGTTCTCTCTAGCCAACTTTCCATACAAATAAACATGACTGTTTTTCCCCCAACTACTTCTGTTTCCCCTTATAAAATGCCCTTCATCTGTCTTTTCCGGAGATTTATATTGCTCATGTGAAAGGGACGGCAAGTTCACACTAGGCCGATGGGATCAGGTGTGGCAGTGGCCTCTAGTTTATTCAAAGCCATATACTCGGAAGTTCCGTGGTCATGCCCATGTAGTTTCTTGTTTAGTTTGCTATTCTATATGAAAACTCTTTACGGAGCCATGAAAAATCAGCAGATGATCCAGCATTTTCAGTAAATCATGCCTCGAAATGTTCGTGACGGAATCACTTCCCAAAACAATTTTCATGTCAAACATAGTCTTTGTTGTAGCACATACTATACAGGATTTTTTTAACTGCTTTTCAATATTGTGTGTTCAATATATATGTACTTCTGCCGGCAGCCCTAAGAACAATTGTTTTTGTGGGTTTTTATTTATGTAGATACATCTGCATGTCAACCATGTTATGGTGGGATTCTCTGTGGCACAAGGAACATTTTGATGTATGACAACACTATATTAATGCAGAATACACCAAAGAAGAGAGACTTTCCTATTACACAACTTTGAAAACGTTGCCCCTACATCAGCCCCTAAAGTGAGGTAGACGAACATAAGTTTGGTAAAAGTCGATCTCTACCAATTACCTTGGTGTGTTCGTGCGGCTGGTCAAGTATATGCGAGGTAACTTCCGATAATCTTCCACAGATTTGATAGATAAATTCGACTTTCCAACTCAATTTACTTTATTTCATCTAATGCGATCGGTATATTATGTCGTTTTACTACACGTACGGCTCTTCGCGAAATATGTACGTGTCCTTTATTCGCTTTTAGCTTGTGTATGATTCCTGCACTTGTCTACCATCTAGCATTTTCCAAAATGCAAATATCCAACATGGCGACCCAGAGGGCCGTCTACGTGTTCAGATTTTTAGCATCACATGTACAGTTAGTCTATAAAATTCGAAAGCTGAAATAGTGTATATTGTAATTGGGGACTTGCGGAATTTTTATTACTTCAATTCAGATGTGAATGACGATGTTAAATTGATTTCTGCGTGACAAATACATGAACCATTGTTTTCCATGTATATACTTATACTGATATTGAATATAAAAACTCATATAATATTTGCAGACTGTATGATCCAAGGAACATTTTGAAATACAATAAAGATAACCAAGTATAGTGCACATATTATTTCCAGATCACCGGTCATTCTGTTTAGATTTACAACTGCTGCCAGAGATTAAAGTTATCGGCGATCCTAGTCACAACGCAAGGCTGCCTTTGGTGAAAATCTCCCAATAAAAGGCAAATCCGTCATATAAGACACATACAATAGGTGACTACATGTGGGGAATCATTCAACCAAGGAGTGAAAAGGGCCAAGTATATTGCACGCAAAGTGTTGCCGATTGAAGTTGTCTTAAGTGACGGGTCTGCCCAATAAAATGGTAAAATCCTGGACAAAAGCCTGACAATTCAACTTGCAACAAATCCTTCATCAATTACATTTCGTGAGTCTTCTTACAACAAATCGTTGCCGGAAATGATGATCGAGCAGTTGTTCATTTCAATGTTTCACGTGGCGAGAAGACCAGATAAGCAAATGGCATCTGTTCTGTCCGGATTGCTATATAACACCACACCAACTGTAGTTTCCATACGATAAACACGGTCTGTCTCCACATTTCGTGTAACATGCGAAAATAGAAGGCCAATAAAAGGAAGCATTTAATTGCATGACTTGTGTTTTACTACCCACTCGTGAAGCAACGGTACTTTCCATTGTTAGCTAAAAATAGGCTACGACAGTTCCGTTATGTGCCTTTCATAAGAATTTCGTTGTAATGGACAAGAGCATAGAACTGGTGAAATTCTTTATTGCGATGAAACAAACATTCTAAATCCTTTATCATTCTAAAACTAAAATTTCAATAGGCTTATGCTTTACCACCCAATAATACAGTATACCAAATTTGAAGTCTCCAGCTCCAGTTGCAACGGTTCACCTTTTAGAGCGGTCACGTCGTTATATGGGTATTTTTCGTTATGTTGCCATGGAAATTATTTTAACTTTATCAGTAATTGTATTAGTCTAGAAATTTTGTGTACCTGACATGTGGATCTCACAGATATGGGTCAATTGGCAAGTAATTATGCAGCTTCTTTTAGAACCATGCACAATCAGAACAGGCTGTGAATGAATGGACCACAACAGGCCGTTGGGGTTTTAATAGAAAGAATCCATGGCATTCCCTCACTGACCGCACAAACTGGTTTAAATGTACCGGTATTAGCTTTTCAGACTTACACAGGTTGGTAACAGGGGTGAGACAACAACACCTGTCTTGGATAACTCCACACAGCTTTGAACTCTCCTTCATATTGGCTGACGCGAATTATCATTGCCTTTGACAATTATGTTGACATAGTTAATGACAAAAAAAACTTTTAAAATAGTTTTCAATGGAATTTTCTTTTCTGTCATATAGTCTTTGTTGTAGCAGTGATTTCATACAATTTTTATGACCATATTTCAAGAGTGTGTGTTTATTCTTTATTGACTTCTGCTGGCAGTGCCGAGGTGTTTTGTTTCTGTAAATATATTCTCCAATTTACATTGTTTGTTGAAAGTGTTGTCATATTCACATTCAGCAAGGTTTGGGGAATATTTCGGTATATGATATTGGCCACCAACTTTATTGCCTGGTTAGCAATCATATCACATGTGATTCTCATGAATTCCACCGTGACGGAATCACCGTTGGGAAGACTTTTTAGCCCACCATCACCAGATGGTGGGCTGTTCAAATCGCTTTTCGTCCGTGGTCCGTCGTCCGTCCGTCGTCCGTCAGTCCGTCCGTCCGTCGTCCGTCCGTAAACAATTCTTGTTATCGCGATTTCTCAGGAACTACTGCATGGATCTTTCTCAAATTTGGTACACAGGTTCCCCTTGGGGTCTAGTTGTGCAAGAAACCTTTTTTGGTCCGATTCGAAAATCCAATATGGCCACCAGGCAGCCATCTTGGATTTCCCCATGAAACGTTGTTATCGCGATTTCTCAGGAACTACTGCATGGATCTTTCTCAAATTTGGTACACAGGTTCCCCTTGGGGTCTAGTTGTGCAAGAAACCTTTTTTTGGTCCGATTCGAAAATCCAATATGGCCACCAGGCAGCCATCTTGGATTTCCCCATGAAACCTTGTTATCGCGATTTCTCAGGAACTACTGCATGGATCTTTCTCAAATTTGGTACACAGGTTCCCCTTGGGATCTAGTTGTGCAGGAAACCTTTTTTGTTCCGATTCGAAAATCCAATATGGCCACCAGGCGGCCATCTTGGATTTCTCCATGAAACCTTGTTATCGCGATTTCTCATGAACTACTGGATGGATCTTTCTCAAATTTGCTACAAATGTTCCCCTTGGGGTCTAGTTGTGCAAGAAACCTTTTTTGTTCCGATTCCAAAATCCAATATGGCCGCCAGGCAGCCATCTTGAATTTCCCCATGAAACCTTGTTATCGCGATTTCTCAGGAACTACTTCATGGATCTTTCTCAAATTTGGTACACAGGTTCCCCTTGGGGTCTAGTTGTGCAAGAAACCTTTTTTGGTCCGATTCGAAAATCCAATATGGCCACCAGGCGGCCATCTTAGATTTCCCCATGAAACCTTGTTATCGCGATTTCTCGGGAACTACCGCATGGATCTTTCTCAAATTTGGTACACAGGTTCTCCTTGGAGTCTAGTTGTGCAAGAAACCTTTTTTGGTCCGATTCGAAAATCCAATATGGCCACCAAGTGGCCATCTTGGATTTCCCCATGAAACCTTATCGCGATTTCTCGGGAACTACTGCATGGATCTTTCTCAAATTTGATACACATGTTCCCCTTGGGGTGTAGTTGTGCAAGATACCTTTCCTGGTACGATTTGAAAATCCAGTATGGCCACCAGGCAGCCATCTTGGATTTCCCCATGAAACTTTGTTATTTCCCAGGAACAACTGCATGGATCTTTCTCAATTTTGGTACACAGGTACGCAATCGATATGCAAGATGCCTTTTTCGGTCCGAATCGAAAATCCAATATGGTCACCAGGCAGCCATCTTAGACTTCCCCATGACATTTTTTTATCATGATTTCTCAGGAAGTCCTGCCTGGATCTTTCCCAAATTTGATACACAGGTTCAATTGTGCAAGATACCTTTTCTGGTCCGATTCGAAAATCCAAGTTACGCTTCAAATGAATTCGGTATTCTCGAGTTGTGACGTTACATCACAAGAGTCGGCGGATCAAACGGTGGGGAATATTCTATATATTGACTATAGAGAATATCCATACCTTCACCTTCCATAGCAAGGAGTTCAAATAATTCGGAATTAAAATGTATTTCTTCAAATTTTAAATCAGCTTTCTTTAGTCCTTGCAGTAGCAAGTGAACTGCCTCCACCCTTTCGTCTGCTGGCGGGTCGGCTACATGAAGGGACGTGACTCTTGTGACTCAACGTCACAACTCGACAACTGTAGACTACTGCATATAAACACAACAGAATTAGCATTCGTTCTTAATTATAAAATCTTAAGTATGTTTCATAGCTCATGCCAAAGTGTCAAAGAGATTGGTCTTCGCTTCCAGTACTCAATGATGACACGTGCAAGAAAATAAATAAAAAAAAATACCACGAAACAAAGGCAAAGAATCCGCCGTACATGTACATTCAGACTAACTTTGCTCATTTCTCTTGTATTATAACAACCGACACAAGTACAGTTTCTTGAAATCTTGAAACTCCTGAAACTTAGATTATTTCTTGGTGTTTTTCAGTGGCCTTTTCTGATCCTTTTCGCTCAGATTCGAAATTCTGTAAACAAAATTACAAATCAATCGTTTGTTCTTAGTAACAATGGACAAAAAGATCCTCTAGTCATTACCTTACAATTATCGGACAATGGTGGGCGCCAAGATCCTTCAGGATCTCTCGTTTTATCTCATCGGCATATATGCCGGGTGGAATCATGTCGTCACGCTGTCCGCTGTCAAGCCTATTGAAATTGGGCACATTTAGTTCATTTTTTTGTGGTTTCCATGGCAACATAACGAAACATATTCATATAACGACGTGACCGCTCTAAAAGGTGAACCGTTACAGCTGGAGACTTCAAATTTGGTATACTGCATTGTTGGGTGGTAAAGCATAATCCTATTGAAATTGGGCACATTTAGTTGATTTTTGTGATTTCCATGGCAACATAACGAAAAATATCCACATGGTGACGTGACCGCTCTCAAAGGTGAACCGTTGCAGCTAGAGACTTCAAATTTGGTATACAGCATTATTGGGTGGTACAGCACAAGCCTATTGAAACTGGGGATATTTTGGTGGTTTTTGTGGTTTCCATGGCAGCATAACGAAAAATATACACATTACGACGTGAATGCTTTAAAAGCCGAACCGTTGCAGCTTCACACAGAAGATCAGCAACTTTACAACGGACAACAGCACAACCATTGACCACATCTACTGCAACCAACCTATACTTTCTGCTGGAACAATTGAGACTTACTACAGTTATCACAAACCTGTGTGGGTCAACATCAACAAAACTGTAGATCATCTGTAACTCCTGAGAAAAGAAAACGGACATGGACTAACTGAGTTCCAACAATCCGGAGTACCTCTTTACCTCAGTATCACATCCATGCACCCAATACCAAGGTTTGCAACAATTCCATCATCTGTATAATACACCTGGGCCTATCGTACTATCGTACATTTTACATTAACCAACAATACATGTGAACATTTCCTTACACATAATTGAGAGCCACTTTAATGCTCCTCTTATCAGAGCGGGTGGTTGGTGGGTGCCCGCCCCTTTTATATCTAGTTCTCTCTAGCCAACTTTCCATACAAATAAACATGACTGTTTTTCCCCCAACTACTTCTGTTTCCCCTTATAAAATGCCCTTCATCTGTCTTTTCCGGAGATTTATATTGCTCATGTGAAAGGGACGGCAAGTTCACACTAGGCCGATGGGATCAGGTGTGGCCGTGGCCTCTAGTTTATTCAAAGCCATGTACTCGGAAGTTCCGTGGTCATGCCCATGTAGTTTCTTGTTTAGTTTGCTATTCTATATGAAAACTCTTTACGGAGCCATGAAAAATCAGCAGAAGATCCAGCATTTTCAGTAAATCATGCCTCGAAATGTTCGTGACGGAATCACTTCCCAAAACAATTTTCATGTCAAACATAGTCTTTGTTGTAGCACATACTATACAGGATTTTTTTAACTGCTTTTCAATATTGTGTGTTTAATATATATGTACTTCTGCCGGCAGTCCTAAGAACAATTGTTTTTGTGGGTTTTTATTTATGTAGATACATCTGCATGTCAACCATGTTATGGTGGGATTCTCTGTGGCACAAGGAACATTTTGATGTATGACAACACTATATTAATGCAGAATACACCAAAGAAGAGAGACTTTCCTATTACACAACTTTGAAAACGTTGCCCCTACATCAGCCCCTAAAGTGAGGTAGACGAACATAAGTTTGGTAAAAGTCGATCTCTACCAATTACCTTGGTGTGTTCGTGCGGCTGGTCAAGTATATGCGAGGTAACTTCCGATAATCTTCCACAGATTTGATAGATAAATTCGACTTTCCAACTCAATTTACTTTATTTCATCTAATGCGATCGGTATATTATGTCGTTTTACTACACGTACGGCTCTTCGTGAAATATGTACGTGTCCTTTATTCGCTTTTAGCTTGTGTATGATTCCTGCACTTGTCTACCATCTAGATTTTTCCAAAATGCAAATATCCAACATGGCGACCCAGAGGGCCGTCTACGTGTTCAGATTTTTAGCATCACATGTACAGTTAGTCTATAAAATTCGAAAGCTGAAATAGTGTATATTGTAATTGGGGACTTGCGGAATTTTTATTACTTCAATTCAGATGTGAATGACGATGCTAAATTGATTTCTGCGTGACAAATACATGAACCATTGTTTTCCATGTATATACTTATACTGATATTGAATATAAAAACTCATATAATATTTGCAGACTGTATGATCCAAGGAACATTTTGAAATACAATAAAGATAACCAAGTATAGTGCACATATTATTTCCAGATCACCGGTCATTCTGTTTAGATTTACAACTGCTGCCAGAGATTAAAGTTATCGGCGATCCTAGTCACAACGCAAGGCTGCCTTTGGTGAAAATCTCCCAATAAAAGGCACATCCGTCATGTAAGACACATACAATAGGTGACTACATGTGGGGAATCATTCAACCAAGGAGTGAAAAGGGCCAAGTATATTGCACGCAAAGTGTTGCCGATTGAAGTTGTCTTAAGTGACGGGTCTGCCCAATAAAATGGTAAAATCCTGGACAAAAGCCTGACAATTCAACTTGCAGCAAATCCTTCATCAATTACATTTCGTGAGTCTTCTTACAACAAATCGTTGCCGGAAATGATGATCGAGCAGTTGTTCATTTCAATGTTTCACGTGGCGAGAAGACCAGATAAGCAAATGGCATCTGTTCTGTCCGGATTGCTATATAACACCACACCAACTGTAGTTTCCATACGATAAACACGGTCTGTCTCCACATTTCGTGTAACATGCGAAAATAGAAGGCCAATAAAAGGAAGCATTTAATTGCATGACTTGTGTTTTACTACCCACTCGTGAAGTAACGGTACTTTCCATTGTTAGCTAAAAATAGGCTACGACAGTTCCGTTATGTGCCTTTCATAAGAATTTCGTTGTAATGGACAAGAGCATAGAACTGGTGAAATTCTTTATTGCGATGAAACAAACATTCTAAATCCTTTATCATTCTAAAACTAAAATTTCAATAGGCTTATGCTTTACCACCCAACAATACAGTATACCAAATTTGAAGTCTCCAGCTCCAGTTGCAACGGTTCACCTTTTAGAGCGGTCACGTCGTTATATGGGTATTTTTCGTTATGTTGCCATGGAAATTATTTTAACTTTATCAGTAATTGTATTAGTCTAGAAATTTTGTGTACCTGACATGTGGATCTCACAGATATGGGTCAATTGGCAAGTAATTATGCAGCTTCTTTTAGAACCATGCACAATCAGAACAGGCTGTGAATGAATGGACCACAACAGGCCGTTGGGGTTTTAATAGAAAGAATCCATGGCATTCCCTCACTGACCGCACAAACTGGTTTAAATGTACCGGTATTAGCTTTTCAGACTTACACAGGTTGGTAACAGGGGTGAGACAACAACACCTGTCTTGGATAACTCCACACAGCTTTGAACTCTCCTTCATATTGGCTGACGCGAATTATCATTGCCTTTGACAATTATGTTGACATAGTTAATGACAAAAAAAACTTTTAAAATAGTTTTCAATGGAATTTTCTTTTCTGTCATATAGTCTTTGTTGTAGCAGTGATTTCATACAATTTTTATGACCATATTTCAAGAGTGTGTGTTTATTCTTTATTGACTTCTGCTGGCAGTGCCGAAGTGTTTTGTTTCTGTAATTATATTCTCCAATTTACATTGTTTGTTGAAAGTGTTGTCATATTCACATTCAGCAAGGTTTGGGGAATATTTCGGTATATGATATTGGCCACCAACTTTATTGCCTGGTTAGCAATCATATCACATGTGATTCTCATGAATTCCACCGTGACGGAATCACCGTTGGGAAGACTTTTTAGCCCACCATCACCAGATGGTGGGCTGTTCAAATCGCTTTTCGTCCGTGGTCCGTCGTCCGTCCGTCGTCCGTCAGTCCGTCCGTCCGTCCGTCCGTCGTCCGTCCGTAAACAATTCTTGTTATCGCGATTTCTCAGGAACTACTGCATGGATCTTTCTCAAATTTGGTACACAGGTTCCCCTTGGGGTCTAGTTGTGCAAGAAACCTTTTTGGTCCGATTCGAAAATCCAATATGGCCACCAGGCAGCCATCTTGGATTTCCCCATGAAACCTTGTTATCACGATTTCTCAGGAACTACTGCATGGATCTTTCTCAAATTTGGTACACAGGTTCCCCTTGGGGTCTAGTTGTGCAAGAAACCTTTTTTGGTCCGATTCGAAAATCCAATATGGCCACCAGGCGGCCATCTTGGATTTCCCCATGAAACCTTGTTATCACGATTTCTCGGGAACTACTGCATGGATCTTTCTCAAATTTGGTACACAGGTTCCCCTTGGGATCTAGTTGTGCAGGAAACCTTTTTTGTTCCGATTCGAAAATCCAATATGGCCACCAGGCAGCCATCTTGGATTTCTCCATGAAACCTTGTTATCGCGATTTCTCATGAACTACTGGATGGATCTTTCTCAAATTTGCTACAAATGTTCCCCTTGGGGTCTAGTTGTGCAAGAAACCTTTTTTGTTCCGATTCCAAAATCCAATATGGCCGCCAGGCAGCCATCTTGAATTTCTCCATGAAACCTTGTTATCGCGATTTCTCAGGAACTACTTCATGGATCTTTCTCAAATTTGGTACACAGGTTCCCCTTGGGGTCTAGTTGTGCAAGAAACCTTTTTTGGTCCGATTCGATAATCCAATATGGCCACCAGGCGGCCATCTTAGATTTCCCCATGAAACCTTGTTATCGCGATTTCTCGGGAACTACTGCATGGATCTTTCTCAAATTTGGTACACAGGTTCCCCTTGGAGTCTAGTAACCTTTTTTGGTCCGATTCGAAATCCAATATGGCCACCAAGTGGCCATCTTGGATTTCCCCATGAAACCTTATCGCGATTTCTCGGGAACTACTGCATGGATCTTTCTCAAATTTGGTACACATGTTCCCCTTGGGGTGTAGTTGTGCAAGATACCTTTCCTGGTACGATTTGAAAATCCAGTATGGCCACCAGGCAGCCATCTTGGATATCCCCATGAAACTTTGTTATTTCCCAGGAACAACTGCATGGATCTTTCTCAATTTTGGTACACAGGTACGCAATCGATATGCAAGATGCCTTTTTCGGTCCGAATCGAAAATCCAATATGGTCACCAGGCAGCCATCTTAGACTTCCCCATGACATTTTTTTATCATGATTTCTCAGGAAGTACTGCCTGGATACACAGGTTCAATTGTGCAAGATACCTTTTCTGGTCCGATTCGAAAATCCAAGTTACGCTTCAAATGAATTCGGTATTCTCGAGTTGTGACGTTACATCACAAGAGTCGGCGGATCAAACGGTGGGGAATATTCTATATATTGACTATAGAGAATATCCATACCTTCACCTTCCATAGCAAGGAGTTCAAATAATTCGGAATTAAAATGTATTTCTTCAAATTTTAAATCAGCTTTCTTTAGTCCTTGCAGTAGCAAGTGAACTGCCTCCACCCTTTCGTCTGCTGGCGGGTCGGCTACATGAAGGGACGTGACTCTTGTGACTCAACGTCACAACTCGACAACTGTAGACTACTGCATATAAACACAACAGAATTAGCATTCGTTCTTAATTATAAAATCTTAAGTATGTTTCATAGCTCATGCCAAAGTGTCAAAGAGATTGGTCTTCGCTGCCAGTACCCAATGATGACACGTGCAAGAAAATAAATACAAAAAAATACTACGAAACAAAGGCAAAGAATCCGCCGTACATGTACATTCAGACTAACTTTGCTCATTTCTCTTGTATTATAACAACCGACACAAGTACAGTTTCTTGAAATCTTGAAACTCCTGAAACTTAGATTATTTCTTGGTGTTTTTCAGTGGCCTTTTCTGATCCTTTTCGCTCAGATTCGAAATTCTGTAAACAAAATTACAAATCAATCGTTTGTTCTTAGTAACAATGGACAAAAAGATCCTCTAGTCATTACCTTACAATTATCGGACAATGGTGGGCGCCAAGATCCTTCAGGATCTCTCGTTTTATCTCATCGGCATATATGCCGGGTGGAATCATGTCGTCACGCTGTCCGCTGTCAAGCCTATTGAAATTGGGCACATTTAGTTCATTTTTTTGTGGTTTCCATGGCAACATAACGAAACATATTCATATAACGACGTGACCGCTCTAAAAGGTGAACCGTTACAGCTGGAGACTTCAAATTTGGTATACTGCATTGTTGGGTGGTAAAGCATAATCCTATTGAAATTGGGCACATTTAGTTGATTTTTGTGATTTCCATGGCAACATAACGAAAAATATCCACATGGTGACGTGACCGCTCTCAAAGGTGAACCGTTGCAGCTAGAGACTTCAAATTTGGTATACAGCATTATTGGGTGGTACAGCACAAGCCTACTGAAACTGGGGATATTTTGGTGGTTTTTGTGGTTTCCATGGCAGCATAACGAAAAATATACACATTACGACGTGAATGCTTTAAAAGCCGAACCGTTGCAGCTTCACACAGAAGATCAGCAACTTTACAACGGACAACAGCACAACCATTGACCACATCTACTGCAACCAACCTATACTTTCTGCTGGAACAATTGAGACTTACTACAGTTATCACAAACCTGTGTGGGTCAACATCAACAAAACTGTAGATCATCTGTAACTCCTGAGAAAAGAAAACGGACATGGACTAACTGAGTTCCAACAATCCGGAGTACCTCTTTACCTCAGTATCACATCCATGCACCCAATACCAAGGTTTGCAACAATTCCATCATCTGTATAATACACCTGGGCCTATCGTACTATCGTACATTTTACATTAACCAACAATACATGTGAACATTTCCTTACACATAATTGAGAGCCACTTTAATGCTCCTCTTATCAGAGCGGGTGGTTGGTGGGTGCCCGCCCCTTTTATATCTAGTTCTCTCTAGCCAACTTTCCATACAAATAAACATGACTGTTTTTCCCCCAACTACTTCTGTTTCCCCTTATAAAATGCCCTTCATCTGTCTTTTCCGGAGATTTATATTGCTCATGTGAAAGGGACGGCAAGTTCACACTAGGCCGATGGGATCAGGTGTGGCCGTGGCCTCTAGTTTATTCAAAGCCATGTACTCGGAAGTTCCGTGGTCATGCCCATGTAGTTTCTTGTTTAGTTTGCTATTCTATATGAAAACTCTTTACGGAGCCATGAAAAATCAGCAGATGATCCAGCATTTTCAGTAAATCATGCCTCGAAATGTTCGTGACGGAATCACTTCCCAAAACAATTTTCATGTCAAACATAGTCTTTGTTGTAGCACATACTATACAGGATTTTTTTAACTGCTTTTCAATATTGTGTGTTTAATATATATGTACTTCTGCCGGCAGTCCTAAGAACAATTGTTTTTGTGGGTTTTTATTTATGTAGATACATCTGCATGTCAACCATGTTATGGTGGGATTCTCTGTGGCACAAGGAACATTTTGATGTATGACAACACTATATTAATGCAGAATACACCAAAGAAGAGAGACTTTCCTATTACACAACTTTGAAAACGTTGCCCCTACATCAGCCCCTAAAGTGAGGTAGACGAACATAAGTTTGGTATAAGTCGATCTCTACCAATTACCTTGGTGTGTTCGTGCGGCTGGTCAAGTATATGCGAGGTAACTTCCGATAATCTTCCACAGATTTGATAGATAAATTCGACTTTCCAACTCAATTTACTTTATTTCATCTAATGCGATCGGTATATTATGTCGTTTTACTACACGTACGGCTCTTCGTGAAATATGTACGTGTCCTTTATTCGCTTTTAGCTTGTGTATGATTCCTGCACTTGTCTACCATCTAGCATTTTCCAAAATGCAAATATCCAACATGGCGACCCAGAGGGCCGTCTACGTGTTCAGATTTTTAGCATCACATGTACAGTTAGTCTATAAAATTCGAAAGCTGAAATAGTGTATATTGTAATTGGGGACTTGCGGAATTTTTATTACTTCAATTCAGATGTGAATGACGATGTTAAATTGATTTCTGCGTGACAAATACATGAACCATTGTTTTCCATGTATATACTTATACTGATATTGAATATAAAAACTCATATAATATTTGCAGACTGTATGATCCAAGGAACATTTTGAAATACAATAAAGATAACCAAGTATAGTGCACATATTATTTCCAGATCACCGGTCATTCTGTTTAGATTTACAACTGCTGCCAGAGATTAAAGTTATCGGCGATCCTAGTCACAACGCAAGGCTGCCTTTGGTGAAAATCTCCCAATAAAAGGCAAATCCGTCATATAAGACACATACAATAGGTGACTACATGTGGGGAATCATTCAACCAAGGAGTGAAAAGGGCCAAGTATATTGCACGCAAAGTGTTGCCGATTGAAGTTGTCTTAAGTGACGGGTCTGCCCAATAAAATGGTAAAATCCTGGACAAAAGCCTGACAATTCAACTTGCAGCAAATCCTTCATCAGTTACATTTCGTGAGTCTTCTTACAACAAATCGTTGCCGGAAATGATGATCGAGCAGTTGTTCATTTCAATGTTTCACGTGGCGAGAAGACCAGATAAGCAAATGGCATCTGTTCTGTCCGGATTGCTATATAACACCACACCAACTGTAGTTTCCATACGATAAACACGGTCTGTCTCCACATTTCGTGTAACATGCGAAAATAGAAGGCCAATAAAAGGAAGCATTTAATTGCATGACTTGTGTTTTACTACCCACTCGTGAAGCAACGGTACTTTCCATTGTTAGCTAAAAATAGGCTACGACAGTTCCGTTATGTGCCTTTCATAAGAATTTCGTTGTAATGGACAAGAGCATAGAACTGGTGAAATTCTTTATTGCGATGAAACAAACATTCTAAATCCTTTATCATTCTAAAACTAAAATGCGGATATAGTCCACGCTCGAATAAGAATTGTTTCGCACGTGCCCACTGCTAGACTTCAGTCTATCTCCAGGACTCGAGTGACCGAGTCGTGTTACCCAAACGGTGAACGCGATTTTGGCACAATGTACATGCTCCTGCAAAGGTAAGTAAAATATAGTTAAGGGGAATTAGGACTTGTGACATTGTTGAAATTTTTTGCCAAGTCTAAATTTCTAAAAACGATCCTTATCATTATAATGACCAAATTTTATAACACAATGATACCATGAGACATGATATGACAAAAAATGTTTTTGTTTTTTTTTTGAAATTTTTATTCAATACCTTTGTGAAGCAAAAATGTAATGAAATGACAAAGAATTTCGTGAAGGGACTTTCAGGAAATAAATACTATAACAGGCCAGGAAAACGATAAATAAAATGACCAGTTTTGTATGTCCTACGAGCGAAATTATCCATTTCGCCTGAAGCACGTGGCCGTACATCCATTCTCGACTCTGCATGTCATCACAAATGACCCCTGAAATCTCACCATTTTGCTCCCGACGTGACAACGAAATAAAGATAATTCTATAGGAAATAAACTATAGCAGATATCAATTTCAAATTTTCCACAAATACACAGTAAGATACGTACTTTTCAGCCCATCTGTATAAATAGAGATCGAATTTAGCGCTTTCATGCCAAACACTTCGGTATGTCTCAGACCATGCTTCTTTTCCAAACAAGGTGACCCATCACATCTCAATAATATTCATACGCCCATATAGGCATGTCCAAAATATCGTCAATATCATGTATAAACATCAAAGAAGCATCATAATTGAGCGAAATATGGTGATATTTAGCATCCAACATATTTATTTCGACAGTTTCGAAAGAAGGAAACAATTTCTGTAAACCTCTCTAGAGATCTACTTTTCGAACAGCCTTACTATAATATCCTGCCTCCTGCTTCACGTGAAATCGCGCGAGATATGATATTTTGGTGAAACTGAGGAAAAACAGATCATCCGTCTAATTACATCAAATTTAGACAAAGATGGTATTATAGTAAATTTCGATGTGTAGCCCTCCCATCTGAATGGTTCGGCATTCCGATCGCATGTTCTGAAATTGTTTGTCGATGAAAATGGATGAGCGTAAACGTGTGTACATGAATGGCATTAACCCTCACGGCCATGTGCCAACAACAACAACACGTAACAACAACGACATGTTGAATGACTGTCTTGTTCAGACGGACTTTGATTGACAGGTGTTCAGTTTTGTGTGAAGGGTTAATGCATCGAGGCCGGAAAAAGTCCACCTGAGCAGGAAGAAATGTGAATCGCCATTTTTCTGGACAATTCAGTTTGCTTGACCACGTGTAGCATTCTATTTTCCAACAACTTCAAGAAGGTCATTCTTGTTTGGCCTCAACGAAGAGATGATTCAACTTTATTTCATTTCATTTCATTTCAAACTTTATTTATAGTCGGAAATTTGTACAACGATAAAACATTAGCTGAGACAGCTATTGATCCGACAGTAAAAACAAAGTAAACATTGCAAATATATAATAGACAAAAACATGTAAACAGAGTAAACTATATGTTACGAAGAGGGTATGCCATGACTAGAGATTATATTGATAAATGGCATAAACTACATTTACAATTGGGTCCGCTCCAGTTTTTGATTAAACGTTTAAAACATTTTACATTCTCTGCCTTTCTAAAATCAACAGGGAGATCATTCCAAATTTTTACACCTAAAAACCCCAGACTTAGCCTGCCATGCCTTTCAGTTTTCACACGGGGCAAGGTTAAAATGTGCTCTCCCCCCCCCCTAAGACCATAGTTACATTCTTTAAAAGTAAACATTTCCTGAACATAGGTGGGCGAGTAACCGTTAACAGCTTTAAAAACCTCAGTTGCTAGCTGCCGTGTACGGCCGAGATGCAAAGATGGCAGAGACGCCTTGGCTAAAAGCTCTTCATATGTACTATTAAAATCCTTATAAACAAATCGGAGTGCTCTCTCTTGTATTTTTTCAATCTTACGAGCACTACCGATACTGGTACAATGCCACACCACTGGACAGTAATTAAAACAAGATAAGATAAAAGTCTTAAAAATGCACATCCGGCTCGGAAAATCTAAAACTCTCGTAAGTCGCCTTAAAACATTGAGCTGGCGAGCCGCCTTCTTGCATATATCAGAGATATGCTGATTAAAAGTTAAGTGAGTGTCAAAATTAATACCAAGTAACTTACAATTATTAACAGGTAAAATGTTAACACCATCAATCAATAAAGTTTCGTTAATATTTCTACTCGTACTAAGGAATGTTGCTTGAAATTTCTCCGGATTTGCAGCCATGTGATTATCTCGAAACCATCGAATGGCAAGATTTGATTCACTTTGCAGTGTTTCAACAATAGTTGGTACATGTTTCGATTTGACAGACAGTGTGTTATCGTCGGCGTAGTTGTATATATCACTCTCTTTAAAACAAATAAACAAGTCATTGACAAATATATTAAATAAGATAGGTCCCATTATAGAGCCCTGAGGGACACCTTTAAAGATACTACCCCACTCACTAACGTAGTTCCCTATTTTTACCCTTTGACTCCTATTGGATAGATAATTATTCACAAGATTTGTAGAAGTCTCAGACATGCCATACGCTTTCAATTTACTAATCAATAACTCATGGGGCATGGAGTCAAATACCTTGGACAGGTCCATAAGCAGAACACCAACTACTTCGCCGTCGTGCAAGGCATATTTCCAGTCGTGTACAGCTCTCATAAGAACAGAGTTACAGCTATAGCCGGACCTGAAAGCTGATAAAACAGGATTAAATATATGGCTAAAATAAGTGTTGATCTGATCAGCAATAACACCCCCAAAAACCTTAGAGAGACATGGGAGGATGCTGACAGGTCTATAGTTATTCTTGTCTAAATGATCATTCTTCTTAAAAACAGGTGTAACATTAGCATACTTCAAGCCATCAGGGAAAGTACTGGTCTCTATACATTTGTTTATAATGTTAGTTACGGGATTGATTATATAATCACATCCCAGTTTAACCATCCTGGGAGGTATATTGTCACACCCCATAGATTTCTTCACTTTAATGGCATCGAATCTAGAACTTGAGTTGAACAGTCACCACATTTCTTCGATTTCCTAATTTTACTTCGAAAAATCCACTACATTTTTTATCAATTTTGTTCAACAGTCATTTTTTCCAATTACTTCTAAGAAATAGTCATATTTTCTTGTGTTTAATTGTGTTTCCTATCTTTCTGAGATGAAATAATGCACCCTTGATAATTTAGTGCCTTTTTGAAAATTTCAACCTGACAAACAAAATGTCAAAAGTCCCCCTGATTCTTAAGGATCAGGAGGATTTGAGAGATTTTGACATTTTTTTTGTCCGGTTGAAATTTTCAAAAGGCCACTAAATTATCAAGAGCGCATTATTTCATCTCATAAAGATAGGAAACACAACACAAGAAAATATGACAATTTTTTTAACTTAAGTCGGGAAAAATGACTGTGGAACAAAATTGATAAAAAATGTAGTTGATTTTTTGAAGTAAAATTTGGAAATCGAAGAAATGTGGTGACTGTTTAACTCACGAATAAAGTTGAATCATCTCTTCGTTGAGGTCAAACAAGAACGACCAACTTGAAGTTGTTGGAAAATAGGATGCTACACGTGGTCAAGCAAACAGAATTGCTCGGAAAAATGGCGATTCACATTTCTTCCTGCTCGGGTGGACTTTTTCCGGCCTCGATGAATTAACCCTTCGCACAAGACTGAACAACTGTCAATCAAAGTCCGTCTGAATAAGACAGTCATTCAACATGTTGTTGTTGTTTCGTATTGTTGTTGTTGTTGGCACATGGCCGGGGGGGGGGGTTAATGTCATTCATCTACACGCGTTTACGCTCATCCATTTTCATCGACAAATGCTTTCAGAACATGCGATCGGAATGCAGAATCATTTAGATCGGAGGGCTACTCACCGAAATTCACTATAACACCATCTTTGTTGTCTAAATTTGATGTAATTAGACGAATGATCTTTTTCCCCTCACTTTCACAAATTATCAAATCTCGCGCGATTTTCTCGCGAAGCATGAGGCAGGATATTAGAGTAATGCGGCTTGAAAAAGTACATCTTCAGGGATGTTTCCAAAAATGATTTTCTGCAATGAAACTGTCGAATTAAATATTTTGTATTCTAAATATCACCATATTTTACTGAATTATGATGCTTCTTTGATGTTTATACATGTTGTGGACGATATCTTCGACATGCCTATTTGGGCGTAGGAATATTATTCACATGTGATGGGTCACCTTGTTTGGGAAAGAAGCACGCTCGGTCACTTTCCCACCTGTGTGATTTCAAAGCGCTGAATTCGATTTCTTCGCCAACAGATGGACTTGAAAGTACATATCTAACTGTGTATTTGTGGAAAATTTGAATTTAATATCTACTGTAGTTTATTTTCTATTGAATTATCTTTATTTTCTTGTGACATCGCAGGCAAAATGGCGAAATTTCAGTGTTGTTCCGTATCCACGTGCACAGTTGAATATGCGAGTACGGCCACGTGCTTCAGGCGAAATGGATAATTTCGCTCGTTTGGACCTTCAAAACTTAGTTGGGTCATTTTATTTTTCGTTTTCCTGGCCTGTTATAGTATATATTTTCTGAAAGTCGCTTCACGAAATTCTTTGTCATTTTATTACATTTTTGCTTACAAAGGTATTGAAAAAAAATTCAAAAAAAAAAATATATATATATTTTTTTCATTTCAAGTCTCATGGTATCATTGTGTCATAAAATTTGATCATTATAATGATGAGGGGCGTTTTTGGAAATTTAGACTTGGCAAAAAATTTCGAAAACGTCAAATATCCTGATGATCCTTAAGGCCTTTGGCATCCATCCCCAACAACAAAGTGAAAACCTTACAATTAGGCCTTGTCACTTCCGCTCAATTCAAAGTTTACGCAATATGGAATAATCTCCTGCAAAATTCAGAAAAAGAAAGGTTGCCATGCAAATAGTGGTAAGAGCGGTTCACTTTTAGCAGGAAATTGGACAATAAATTTTAAATGTCTCATATTTATATTCATGTACCAGTGAACAAATTTCAAACGGGAAAATTGCTAAAAATGAATCGCCCTGACCAGTATTTGTGTGGCATCCGTTCTTCCTCTGTATTTTGCAGGAGCTTATTTTACATCGCGTGTACTCTGAATTGACCTAAATTGACCTATCTGAATCGCAGGCCGAAGGGCGGTGGTTCTCTTCGGGTGCTCCGGCTTCCTCCACCAAACTTGAGTGTGACATTAAGCCAAATTCCCTCCCTCCCTCTTAATCGCATGTTTTCACTTTATTGCTGGATTACATGATATTTAACATTTCACAAATCCATGAACCAAATTCACTGCACAATGTCCTTTTCTTCGGGCGTTCGCTTTTCAGCAATTACCAAAGTACTCTGTAACAACAACACTCGGTTCACTAACACCTTAAGCAAATTTTAGATTGTCAGCTACAACAAAGACTATGTTAGATACGAAAATTGTTTCGGGAAGAATATTTTGGGTATATTTTGTTTGAATATAGCGAAGTCTTGCATTGAAACCCTCCTGGATATATACGTGAAAAAGAATTGACAGCAAGGAATGGGAATAAATGTAAATTTAGTCGTGGAAAGCCAGGGCGATGTACAGGTTTTAGGTACAAAACAAGAACAAAACACCGTCAGCTCAATGGAAGTGTATTGACATTTCAATGTTCTTTCTCCCGATGTGGTCCAGTTTGACCTGCTTGAACAGTATTTTCTTCGTGTAGGATTTTTTTGTCCCCCGCTACTTAGTAGAGGTGGGGGGGGGGGGAGACTTAGAAACAACGGTCCGTGATTCCGTGATTCCGTAGTTCCGTAATTCCGTAAGATTTTCTTGTCCGGACAATAACTCGTGAACGATTCAACCGATCAACTTCAAACTTGGGGTGTGCCTTGACATTGGCGAGAGGACGGTTGGGATTGTTTTTCAGCAATGTGCGTACTCCAATATGGCCGCCGTCAGCCATTTTGGATTATAAGCAGTTGGATCTTGTCCGGACAATAACTCGAGAACGATTCAACCGATCTACTTCATATGTGGAGAGTGCCTTGACATTGTTGAGTGAAGGATTATGATTGTTTTTGAAGGACGCGCTTAATCCAATATGGCCACCATCAGCCATACTGGATTTCATTGGATTTTAAGCAGTTTGATCTTGTCCGGACAATAACTGGAGTACGATTCAACTGATCTACTTAAAACTTGGAGTGCCTTGACATCGGTGAGAGGACGGTTGGGATTTTTTTTTTCAGCAATGTGCATAATCCAATATGGCCTCTGTCAGCCATATTGGATTATAAGCAGTTGGATCTTGTCCGGACAATAAATCGTGAACGATTTAATCGATCAACTTGAAATTTGGAATGTGCCTTGACATTGGTGAGAGGACGGCTGAGATTGTTTTTCAGCAATGTGCGTAATCTAATATGGCCGCCGTCAGCCATATTGGATTATAAGCAGTTGGATCTTGTCCGGACAATAACTCGAGAACGACTCAACCGATCTATTTCATGCCTGGAGAGTGCCTTGACATTATTGAGAGGAAGATTAGGATTGTTTTTCAAGGACGTGCTTAATCCAATATGGCCACCATCAGCCATACTGGATTTCATTGGATTTTAAGCAGTTTGATCTTGTCCGGAGTACGATTCAACTGATCTACTTCAAACTTGGGGAGTCCCTTGTCCTTAGTGAGAGGACAGTCATGTATTATGATTTATGGATGTGCATAATCCAATATGGGTGCCATCCGCTGTATTAGATTATGTTAAGCTCATCAGCGATATCTCCATTTTCAAATCATACTCTTATCAATGATATGAGATCATCGACCAAAAAAATCGACCATAGAGGTCCATGGCCCCCGCAGCAGCAGCGCCAGTTACGGTGGATGTAATCCACCATAACTGGTGCTGCTAGCGGGGGACATGGACCTCTATGGTCGATTTTTTTCTTTAGTTTAGATGTTTATCAGGTCTTAACAGGTGATCCTCTTTGATGTTGACTACTGAAGTGAGCCAGGAATCTTCGCCCATGCAAATATGCGCTAGTTTACATTGTACCGCGCATCGGCGCATTAATGCTCGTATCGACGAAATTGATTATATGTCTGGAAATACGCCTGAAAAGGATGCACAGTACAATGCAAAATAGCGTAAATTTGCATGCTCGAAGATTTTTGACTAGTGGCAGAGATTGGCATTTGTTAGAGTCACTTGTTTGGGGATAATTATTCAAATCAGCAACAATATATGATAGAATTCTAGAGAAGAATCGGTGTGATTAATGAAAGTTTGTTTAAGCATATTTCTTTTATTTCCGTGACTTTAATCTGAAATCCCCAGAGTGAATTGAAATGAAACTGTAATTCCGTTTTATCTACCAAAAATTATCCTAAGAGGTTGAAATTTTCAAAAATTATCTGTAGTCGTTTCGTCAAACCCATAAAATGTGTTCAATTCCGTGAGAGTTGTCTGGACGAAACAAAACGGCCTTGATGGAGGACTGCCATGTAGTAGCAAGCCGACACGTACTGGCCTATTTCTCAATGAGTTAAAATACACTATTGATTTGTCCCATTACGCCCCAGGTTAAACAGTTTCAGTTCGCCCCTGGAAGACTGACCTTCTTGTATCTCGGTCTGGAACTACATACTTATGTTGTTGATTTCCACTCGTCCTACTTTACGCGAAATGTACCAAACCACACTTCAATCCAAATGATTTTTGAGAACGCAAACGGTGTTCTGAGAATAACACTTTTCAGCCGTCTGAGCTGGTCACGTGGTTATCGCAGTTTGATCGTGTCCTAAACAGAACACCAGGTCGCTGCTGGCACAAGTTGTTCAGGAATCAATCTAGACTTACTAAGTAAGCAAAACGCAGTAAAAAGTTAGCTATGATCTTATACAATAATAAAACAACTGAGCATATAATGCGGGGTATTCTTACCACGAACATCGACCTTTGGCGCAAGTGACTTCTTTTATTGTATTTTAAGGGAAATCTGATAGCCAAGCTCCAATGATAAATCTATTCAGCAGCTAATTCTGTAACCCATCCCCATCTTTGTAATCAGTGGAATTTGACACGTGAGAGAATTTAAGTTAATACCTTTGACTACAAGAGAAAGAATTGTGAAATACAGAGAACTACTAAACACCTCAAACAACTTACCTCTGTAGGTACAGAACCATCTTCAAATACAGCATTCGTTATCGTTTTATAGTCTGTCAATGAATTCACGTCTCTTGTAAGCATTTCCCATGTATCGTCATCGCAATGAGGGTATTGTTCATTTTTCAGTACTCTCTAAAATAATTAGATTGAAAATTCAATCTATCGGATTGGAATTAGTGACCAATCTATTCGATTGAATATTCCACCTAGTAGATTGAATTTTCTGTCTAAAACAGATCCATTTTATCGTTTTCAATCTATTAGATTGAATATTTCCAATCCGAAGAAAGATTGGTCACTAATTTCAATCTGATAGATTGAATTATTTTAGAGAGTATCCTACAAATGGGTATTCTAGTAGTGCACCATCCTTCTTCCCGATCTTTCACTCCTGTTTGAATATCATGCTTAGCGAGAATATTCTGCCAATCGGTGTCTTCCTCGAGATAAAAATTCCAGTCTGCAATCCATTGTTTTTTTTCTATGCCAATCACCTCCTTAGCTTGCGAAAGTATAGGGTTGATCATTCTGTTTGAATACCATACTTAGCTGGAGGATTCTTCCAACCGATTTCCAATCGAAATTCAAGCGAAATCCCAATCGTTTTTGTTGTAGATCGGTCCGCTCCTTATTGTATGGAAGAATACCATTGATCCAAGTCCTTTTCCCGCTGCTATGGAATACAGATATTTACAAATTAACGGTCGCCTCCGCATCTAAATTGCTTCCACTTAACTTGACAACTGTAAAATTCGTCGATGAGAATGCATGCGGGGCCAGGCCAGAGCGAAGTGGGACAGCTTCTCGCCGTGTGTTATGTAATCGCCGGTGAATTTTAATCCGTACCGCTGTTTGTCAGCGAGCTGTGTATACAGTAAAACTATTAACTGTCATTTTGCAATTTTCATACAAGACGGAGTTGTGAGAGGGGGGGATGAGAAACAGATAAGCGCTGATGAGAACAGCTGGAGATGCTATAAGTATTTAACCTTCAAATTTGATACCCCCACTAAACTTGTCGGTGTATGAAAGAATACCACTGTTCCAAGTCGTTTTTTGTTTGCGGTTTGAAGTAATACGAGAGGTACATGTTTATATAGGTCTGCACTGGTCTGATTAGAATGGGATGGTTATTCTAATTCGTTGGTGTCGGGAACACCGCGTCCATATCACTCTATTTTTTTTATCACGTCTTAATATATTATCCCCCCCCTCCCCCCCCCCAACTGTGTGCCGTTCAAAGACTAAACTCCGTCTTCTGCTCGACTCGGTGTCCCTTCCGCTGAGTCAGCTCCGAAAATGCGTCCTACCCGCCAGACGACCCTGGTGCCAACCGCGCGACCCCGTGGTTCTTCTTTGCCCCCTCGCAATCTTACCAGAAACCTTGCACTACTAGGTATGTAATGCCCGCTCCCCCCATTCTGTTAGGGTTAAAGAATTGGCTCCGAGCGATGGAATCGTACACCACAAGAAAATCGCCATCCCGAGAAAAGTTATAACTTTCCACTAACTTTCTGAAGTTTGTGAAAATAATTTCGAGTTAACGAGTCGATATAATAGAGCCTTTTCTATCTTTGCAGAATGAAGACCCGGCTGGTCATAGCTTCGGATGTTGTCCTATTGACACTGTTGACAATACTGGTGATATTATCCAGGCAAGTCACAGATGCGCAGAAAGCTGGCACTTATGGTATGTATAGCGATATTTTTCAATGAAGCTTATTCCAGGCGTCTTCTTTCACAAGTCTACTTCGTTCTTGTTGCTTCCCCGCTTACGCTCAGCATTAAGAGGATAGAACAAGGAGTGGTTTGTCGGTGTTCGTATAATGTGACTGAGTGGGGTGTCCTGTCTGCCTACGGCATGATATTTTAGTGGGACAGCACTATAAGAGATCTGCTGTTAAAAGTAGATACTTCGGTTGATGAATTACTGGTTCGTATTTTTTTCTCACTTCATTCTATCTTTTAACAAAGAATATTTTGACCTGGTGATAGCTGACATACTCTCAAGAAATCTTTGTCAAATTATAAATTATTCTAAGTATAATGACACTTTCTTTAAATACTGGAAAAATATAGTACTTAAATAGATCGGTCATCAATGGTTCAAATCATCTTCCAGGGGCAAAGTAGAATGTAGGGACCAGTAGCTGATCAGCTGAAGTCACGGGACAGTGCATCGATAGGCTCTCCCTTGTTCTCTCAAAAATGTGCAAGTGAGCCTTTCAAACACACATACATTAAACAGCCAATGTCCTTCCAAGTTCGGAATGATGACGTTTTCGTATCTTGATGTTCATATCCTCAAATCCCCATTCGAATAATTTTCGAAGTACCGGTAGTCCAAATTGTGAAAGGTGGTTCCTACCTCAAAACTTTGTCCCGTGATGATCTTTAGTTGCTTTTGCTCGGCTGGGTATTGGTGTTGATCAGTAGAAAAGCGTAAAAAAAAAGTTGGTCGCCGATCTAGATTTTTCTGTAGCCGCGAAGATCAGCGTGTCTGCCGTTTTGCCAAAATCCTAGAAACAAGAAAGAATTGAGCGAGGAAGTCTAAACCTGCAGATCTTTATCCACACGTTTTCCTTATTTATAGGGAAACTTCATAGGATTTTAGAAACGAGAGCAAGTTGAATATAAGGGCACAAATTTTAAATGAATTTTAATGTCATCGAAGTGTATGACATTGAAAATTTCATTTTCAGAATATGAAACCATCCCCCAAATCGAAAATCCTCCAGTGACCTATGCTGATATTTGAAAGTTACCCCCCCCCCCCATCTGATCTTTTTATTAATTGAATAAAAAGTGGGAGATCTTCGATCTAAGCTTTTATATAAAAAGGTTTGAGTGTTCCTATCCCCCGATTTGCTACGTAATTACCTCCCCTTGTAACAACTACTATTTGACTCATTAGCAGTTGGCAGGTAGCCAGCTAATGCCGTAAATCACAAATATATCATATATTTAGTCGTACATCATGTTTGATATATTTGTGACATTAATAATTGTACATCAGGATAACATAAATAACTGGACAAAAATTAATTAACTAATTAATTATTTTGATGGTTGTAGGGCTCAAGAAAACAAGGTGAACAGCAGTTCAACTAACCGTACGACTAACTGTGCCAGCAATGAATATACATATATTTTTGTGTGGTGTTTTATACATTTTCTGTGTTAAAAAGTGCACCTTTGCAATATCTGTGTGAATGGTCCGGAGAAAAGTTCCTTGTTCCTCGAGAAACTCTGTTGAATACCCTCCCCCGCCCCGTAAATGTCGTGGAGAAGTAGACGCACTCAATTCCTTGAACATGACCTGTTGATAATAATATTTACAATTTGATAATATATTATTTGGGGCGTTGTCCTCTGTAACTATTATTCTGGAGGTCTGCTAGAACTTTCAGGAAGGTGGGAGACCGCTCTCAGAATTTGCTCTGTTTGAGAAAGTGTATTTTTCTATCGATATATAGTGGATCGTGTTGACAATCTTGTTCTTGGCGAGATCCAATCCATCCTCACAAGCCAGTGTATCGATCGATCTGTTAGGATTGATACACTGGCTTGGTTAGTTTACCCATACGAGTTCTGGATGCAAATAGATCAAGGGGTTTCCTCTAAATTGACCCATCCGTGAACGCGCTAAGCTTGTTGACTAGGCCAATCCGCTGAGAGGTACGAGATGTGACCGGTTTGAATTTCATCGCAGGTTAAACTGCTTTGAATTCCAGCTGAAATCGACATCGAAAGTCAAAGCAAAAACCACAGGCTTGGGATACCGACATGCCAAGTCAAAATGTACAAGATTGTGTAATGAAGGCATCGGTTCGAGAATTCATTCGAATCTCCAAAAATGTCCAGGTAAACCCTCTGCGAGGATTTAGGATTTACCTCGACTTATGAAGGTGGATCCAACCAATCGGCAAGTAATGCAGGCTCCAGATTGACTCAATGGGCCAATCTTGGGATCTGCATTTAGGTTAATCTTTCTCGGCAAAGAGACCTTCGGTTACATGTTATATATAGATCAGAATCACCACTATCGCCTCCGGATGTGTACTCGCTGCAATCAAACTTCTAGACTGCATTTTAGTTAAATATATCAGCGGTCATAGATGTAGTCGTCCTCGCGAGCCATTGCATCAGTCAATAGGTCACGAATCGATACACTGGCTTGGTAAGTTACCGATAACCCTTCTGGATATATATATATATATATAGCTCCAGGGGTTCCCACTAAACCGAGCCAATCAGTAAGCGCCCTGAAGCATAGCTAAGATTCATAGCGTCTCCCTTCCCTCAACGCTATGCCGACGACAAATATATTTCCCTGGTGGTAACTCGAACATCTCCATGGCGCACTTATTATTACCTTTGCGCCCTATTGGACCTTCATTAACTTGAGAAAATGGGCCGCCATGAATACAAATACCATAATCGATGTTGTGATCATCATCCCCTGTATACACGGGGTCTATTATGACGGAAATGCCCATCTTCTTGACCCTCGATTTCAGGTGATTTTGAGGCTCCATAGGGATAATTTTAACGTCTGTAATTAATATATGACCGACGGAGGGCCATTTAGTCCGCCATTTCTGTATTTTTATTCATCGCGGCCCATTTTCTCAAGTTAATGAATGTCCGATATGGCGCAAAGGTAATAATAAGTGCGCCATGGAGATGTTCGAGTTACCACCATGGAAATGTATTTGTCGTCGGCATAGCGTTGAGGGAAGGGAGACGCTATGAATATAGCTACCTGAAGCAGCTCACCAGTTGAGTTTGACTGGTTTCAATTTCATCGCCGGCCAGACTACATTTGAAATCGACATCAGGTGCCGAAGCGCAACCGCAGGCTTCAGATACCGACACGCTAATTCAAAACAACCGCAGGGTAGAAAATGTACGAGATTGTATAATAGACGCAACGACTCGAGAACTGATCCGAATCACCAAAAAGGTCCAGGTAAACCCTCTGCGAGGATTTAGGGATTACCTGGACTTGAGATGAGATTTAGGAGATGATATGCACGGTGGGTCTGAACTTGAAGTAACTCAATACAGCGTTTGTGAACCAATCTGGGTTAATAATGATGCCCGGTGCTTTATCCAACTATTCCGGTTTCATGATCCTAGGAGCATGCACATCATAGGTGTAATACGTTTCCACTTGCCTATTCACCAAAATTATGCAATGTTTTATTTACAGGAAACCAGTCTACCATAATTCCGCCGATCTCGTCTGATTCGGACCCACTGTCAACACCACAAAACTGGACCCGCGCTCCAACTTCAGCACAGTTAAATCTGCTTGAAAACGCCCTGGAATACACCTTCTCCAAGTCGGATCAAATTGATGGTCATTTGGGACATATTTCTCTCCACTGTGAATCTGAGAAACTGTCTAATATGAAAACTGCGCTAGGCGATGTCGATCAACCGCTGGACACCAAGATGGTGGCGCTGGCTGCAGCATCCATTGCAGTCGGGTGTAGGGAAACCGCTTCATTCGTCGGTCGTTTATTGGTGGATAGTAGTAGTGACATTCACATCGCCAATACAACAGTTATCCACGGACCTACAGAAAATGCATCTTTCCCCTGCGACTTGAGAGAGGTAGAAATCCTGAAAGGTATATTCAACTCTAATGACAGACTACACCTGTTGTACGATATTTTGTCTTCATCTCTTTTCTTGACCTTGGGGTGTCGAGATTCGGGACTTGACTCTTTGAGTTCTCTAGTTCGGGACATCAATTTGGCCACCGTCACGAATCCCAGTAACGCTGATCTGAACACAACGGACAAGATTGGCCATAAAACTGACCGTTACACCAGTGAAAACAAAGGTATTCAAATTATGAATTATATCAATCAGCATAAGTTTGATTCATCAATAAATCATCTGATTAACGAAGAGGAGGATTTAATTAAGACAACAGATAATGGAACTACGGGTCACAAAACTGGCAGGAGTAAAAGAAACGTCGCCAATGATGACATAACTAGTCATTTTAAAGTTAAATTGAAGTGTGCAATCGCGATCCCATTAGGCACGACAGTTTATTCTCTGTCAAAACTGGAATGTTTACAACTTTGCTTGGATGAGGATAGTTGTAAATCTGCGGGATACACAAATGATAATTCACAAGAATGTCACTTGAATGCGGAAATCCAGAAAGAAGTTGGTACATGCATTCTTCGTTTGTGGACCTGATTATGCGCATTGGGACTATTTTGAAAAAAAGGTAGCTGTTGATTATTTTGTAATATCAAGCAAACAAACGGGAAAGGTTCTAGAGGCTAGGTCAAGATACTCAGTAGAAATGGTGTCTTATAATGGGAAGGAAACTCAGCAGTGGTTTTGGGAGGACGACGCTATTCATTCGAAGAAATATGATACAAAGGTATTAGACTTATATTACACTGGTTTTGAGAAAACTGGGTGGGGCCTAGTCCACTTGGGCTCTTATCATGGTCGTAGCGATCAAAGGTGGAATTATGAGAATGGTCGAATTTGAGGCTCGACGTCAAAGACGGGAATGGAAACAAAGGGACACAGGTGGGTGGTTACCCTGACAACGGGGCTGTTAACCAGAAATGGACATTGAGTTTAGAAAGAGTGTATTTCATCATTACATGTAGACACTCAGGCAAGGTTTTAGATGCTAGTGCTACAGATGTAGGACGAGTTACTATGTGGTCTTATAACGGTGGCGATAATCAACTCTGGTTTTGGGATGATGATAGTATTCGCTCAAAAAAATATCCCGACAAAGTGCTTGATCTGAATGTTTATGAGTATGGGCGGACCAAATGGGGCAAGGTGTACCTACACACTTATCACGGTGATGTTAATCAGAGATGGAAGATGGAAAGAGATAATGTGATATCATTCTATAAGGACTTGAGATTAGATGTTAGACGGTGGAGCAAAGCGGACGGCGCTGAAGTCGGTGGCTATCCCAAAACTGATAACCCGAATCAGATGTGGAGCGTTGGGATTTTCCGGGCTCACTTTTATATATTGAACAAAGCAAGCGGCAAAGTGATGGATGCTTCTTCGCCATCAGACATTGTACAGTTCCACTATCATGGAGGGGACAATCAGCTGTGGTTCTGGGAAGGTCAAGTGATTAGAAGTAAGAAGTATACGGACAAAGTTATTGACCTCGACGGTGAGGAATACGAAAGGAATGGTTGGGGCAAGATCCGCCTTAAAGAATTCCGTGGGACTGAAAATCAGAGATGGCAAAATGACGATCAATATCTGGTCTCTATGTACAAGAGTCTTAGCCTTGAGGTCAAAGATCGGATTTATAATGACAACGCCCAAATTACCGGCCAGAGGCAGAGGAATCAGAAATGGAGCTTCAACCAAGAGCATAACGTATTCACCCTTACTAGTAGACAGGACGCCAAAGTTATAGATGCTGAAACTCGTAATACAGGAAAAGTTCATATGTGGAACTACCATGGGGGTGATAATCAACTCTGGTATTGGGACGACAATAGTATTAGGTCCAAAAGGTTCCCGGACAAAGTATTAGACCTACATGTTTCTGATTATGAGAGGAACGGTTGGGGAAAGGTATACTTGCACACTTATCACGGTGGTAATAATCAGCGGTGGAGAATAGAAGGAGATAGTTTGACATCGTTCTACAAGGACTTGAGATTAAATATAAAAGGGGCAAGCAGAGCACAAGGCGCTGAAGTTGGTGGCTATGTGGACCGTCCGAAGCATTTGAATCAAATGTGGAGTGTCAATCCAAAAGAAAGGATATATTTCACAATAAAGGGCGTACAGAGTGGGAAGGTGTTGGATACGTGGAACGGACAGGTTAAACTATGGTCCTATCACGGAGGCGATAATCAGCTGTGGTTCTGGGATAAAGATTCCATCAGGTCGAAGAAGGTTCCCGACAAAGTTTTTGACCTGCATGTGGATGATTATAAGAAAAACGGCTGGGGTAAAATTTATATGCACTCATATCATGGTGGTCCAAATCAGTTATGGACTATCCGTGATGGTTTAGTCATATCTCAATATGAACAACTCCGAATGGACGTGTATGGTATGGGAACAGGTAATGGCGCCTCGGTAGGTGGATACCCCCACACGGGAACCAATAACCAAAAATGGACTATTGCTGCCCAAACTGATCCTGATCCTGGCTGTATTGATAAAACCGAGGAGAAGATATACGAGGTGGTTCAATGGATCCCACTGGTTGGAACGTTGTGGGACTTGGGTTCTTCCATAGGATATGGTGCCGCTGGGTGTACAGATGTTGCACAACAAAGAGCAGTATCTTTTGCGATGGGTATAGTTCTGGATGTGACAACAGGCGGAGCTGGTAAATTGGCGGGAGGGGTTGTCAAGACTGGCATTAAAAACACCTTCAAATTGGGTGCTAAACAGGGACTGAAGGTCACTGTCCGTGTTGAAAAACAAGCTTTGAGGAATTTTATGGAGAACGCAGTCGAAAAAGGGGTCCGTCAAACCTTGAAAACTGGACTGAAAAAGACCGGTAAATTCGTTGTTAAAGAAACAATTGTTGAGCCTGCATTGTTTCTGAAGAATTTCGGCAAAATGAGCAAACATATTCTCGTTCATCCCAAATTGACATTCAAACAATCGTGGGAAGCTGCGTCGAAGCAGTTGGATAGTTTAAAGCAAGTCGGGAAAGAGGTAGACGAGGTTAGGCCAGCAAAAGTAAGGTGCAAGCGTATGCTTTCATGGTGTCCATGGTTCAATAATAGGAAGGTATATGCTAAGCCGGAGCAAAAAAGAGCCTATGAAGCTCTTGCGAGTGGACGCTCATCGGCGGACCTAGATGTCTCTGCGAACAGGTATATGCAGCTTACAGGGATGGAGATCGGAGAGGCTCCCGCCAAAATAGGTAACCAAATCAAAGGCCTGAAAACTGAAACTGAACAGGCTGAACTGTGGGCAGTTTACCAATACACAAAAGCTTCAGAAGTCAACCACTATATTCGCGTAGTGCTCAGTGACGACCCTATTTTTGCCATTCCCAAAGGAAAAATTTCTCTCCATGTAAGAGATGACCTACTTGAAGGTGTTGACAAGAGCTTCTATCAGGCCACTCTGGCCCAAAGTTACCTGAAGAAACACGCACTGAAAGAGCCAACAACAGTGTTCAGGTTCGAGAAAGGGACCGCTCACCTGTATAGAAACAATGAGGAATACACCGCCACCGCTTTCACTTCTACCATGAAAACAAATCGCAGAATAAATGATGCAGGGTTAAACATGAGTAATAAAAATAAATACTCGGTGGAGATAACTATTCATCTAAAGAGTGGTTCAGGAAGTGATATATCTGGTATTTCGCATTTCCCGGACCAAGAAGAGGTGTTGGTTCCAATGGGAACACGGTTTAAAGTGAAGAGACAGGACGTTACTGAAGAGGGTCACCCCTTAACAAAGGTGGTTCTTACAGAGATCTGAGAAACTTCTCTCGAGCCAAACTATTCCCAACTCTCTTTTCAAAATGTGATCCTATTTTGATTGTAATTAACCTTTATATTGTGGAGAAAATTATTTTAAGTTACCAAAAGCATGGAAATAGATATATTGTGAAGTAGGGAACGCTACTCCAATGAACCACGCATTCAGTTAAATTTATTTTCATCGGCTGATGACTATGTCTTTTGTACCGGTTTTAAT